>VYXB01009667.1:159803-220799 GCA_013397135.1 Pachyramphus minor
GATCGAGAGCCGGGGGGAGCCCCGTGGGGGGGGGGGGGGAGAGGCGGGGAGGCGGGAAACGATGTCCCGGCCCCGCCGGCCGGGCTGTGCCGCGTAGGCAGGGCAGGGCCGCCGGCCCCTCGCTCCCCGGCACGGGGGTGCCCCGCGGGCAGCGCCAGCTGTGGCACTGGGGCGGGGCGGGATGGGATGGGAGGCTTCTTGCGGAGCTCCGCGGCTTATCCTCCATCCCGGGCCGTCCCCGGGGAGGCGGTGCAGCAGCGCGGGGGGGTCCAGGTGACAAAACAATGCGGCGGCAGCGCCGGGCGGGGGCGAGGCGGGGCGGGAGCCCTGCCCGGGGCCGGGGCGCTGCGGCGGGCGCGGGATCCCTGCCCGCCGGGCCTTTGTGGCTTCGTGCCCCCCCGCAGTCCGGGGGTCCCTGTGCCGAGGGAGAAGAGGGAGGGCTTAAGAGGAGGTCAGGGGCTGCTGCTGGCATAGAGGCAGCACCCGGCTATAGCGAATAGCCTGGTGCACTGGAAGAGAAAGACCTGGCAGCTGGGTGGGAGACACAGCGCTTTCTGGGCTGAGCGCCTGAGCATCCCGGCGCATCGTCGGGGACCGGTGAGCTCCCAGCGAGGTGTAGGGGTGGGGGAAGCCCCGAGCTGGGCTTTTTACCACCTTAGCGGGTCCGCACGTCTCTGATTTTGCAAACTTGACACGAGCTGAGCTGAACATAGTTTTGCATGAAACAAGGATTCTGTGGGTTTGGTCCGTTTGTGGTTACACTGTGCCTCATAAACATAACACAGCCTTTGCAGGACAGGGGTGGTCTCTCCTCGTGTTGAAAGGGAGCTGGGAGAGGGAAGAGGATTCCTAGGATACAAATGATATGGGTGAATAAGGCAAGTGCAGACTGAGCCTGCTTTCATTCGAGTTCTCCATCCCTTCTTCCTCACTGTATGCTGCAACGGTTTGAGAAAACGGTAATGCTGAGGCAAAGGTGCTGGGGAAACTTAAAAATTTGGGTTTGATCATAATAGTATTTGGGGAACATTTGGAATAACATAGCTTAATTTCAGTGCAAGTGGAATAAATGAGTAATAAAGTATCCATTGGAAAAAAAAAAACAACAACAAAAACCAGACTAGAATAATTAGAAACTATTTGAGTCTCCAGGATGACCTGCTCTGCTGGATTTTCTCTCTCTGCCCCACCCCCCCATCTAAATGTTCTCTCAGTGCTTCCTAAGTAACATCTCTAATATCCATTTGATTTGAAGTAACCTGTAACAATTTTCTAGCATGCAGCGGACAAAGGGAAGAACAGACAGACAGATTCATTTGTCTTTCAAATGACAGGGTATCGTGTGTTTTGTTTTCTGCCAACTTGCAAGGTTAGTGTGATGCAATACTGATATGAAGTAATATTTGTGCCATGGGGAGGATCTGCATAGGGGGGATTTTGGTAGAAGACTGAAGACCAGGTTTGTTATGTCAGAAATCTTTATGTTCTTGCCAGGCACTGGAATGATGAAGCTCTCAGAGGAAAAAAGGCTTCAGGTATAAAACGTGATTTGGTGCATGTTGTATTGACAGTATTGATGCTGCAGTCACTTATTGCAGCACAGTACAATGCGTAAAGAAATATCTCTGTGTAACATAGCGGAGTGTTGTGTGCAGTGCCTGCTGATCGTTGTTACAGCTTCAGTTAGCACAGCACTGCGGTATCTGCAGCTTGGTTAGTGTGAGCCTGGGTGAAATTGGTCATACCCAGGAGCTATTGCGTGTAAAGCTTCTAATTATTATACGGACTTCTGTCATTTCTAAGGCCGTTGGCTCATGATTGGGTAACACTGGTTGAGCCAACAAGTTTTCCTTTATGATACTGTCACCCTATGAGCTTTCAGTCAGAATGTTTAGTTCATTCCCACAGGGACAGCAGTTGGTGTTCAACAGAGCCGCTCTGCTCTGTACATGCAAAGTCTCCCCAAAGCTTCAGTCAGCTGGTAGTGAGGCCCCAAGAGGTGTCCTCTGTCCAGAGGTGTTTGTAGCTGATGTGTATGTGGTGTAAGTGGGCTCTATCCTAGTCCACCAGGTCGTGACCAGGGTGTCAGTCAAATACAACGGTCACCAGGTGCTGGAAGAGGTTGCTGCAGCCTCGGATGTCGGCTCAAGTTAAAGCAGCCTCTGGGAGGCCAGTTCTGTGCAGGAAGACCAGAATGCTGCCTCAGCTATAAAAGACCTGATCCGTGCATGTACATGTCAAGATTTAGGATATGTTTTCCTCTCTAACTGTCACTGGTCGTTGGGGTTATATGGGACTTGACTGATGTCTCATCTTTGTGCTCTTTTCTGCCAAATGCTTCTGTATTTTGTTGAGATAATATGACCTGCCGTGGCCAACTTCTCCCACCTGCATTGGAGTGCTGTTGAAATTTTTTAGGCCCCTCCTGGATGTCATATCTGCTGTTGCAATTAAGTCTGAATTTCTTTCTTTTTTTTTTTTTTTCTCTTTCCTTTTGAAGTTATGGATCTGGTCAAATATTTTTAAATTTCCAGTTACTTATTCTTCTAAGCTATTCTGGGTGATTAACTCCTTTTTGCTGTCCTCTGCTGTGATTTTGCCTATTCTATCTATAAATGGATAAAGCAACCTTGCCTTTCTTAAAGTATACTTTTTATGTTAAAACAATAATATTAAAGGATCCCATAATGTCAGTTAGGGTTGCCTGAATAGCTTCTGCCTTTTGACGATTTGTCAGATGGGATTTCACAAGTGTTTGACTTCAAAAAGCACACCATTTATGGTTTTAGAAACTTCTCCCTATGGCTGTTTTAGCCTGTAGGCATTGGGAAGAAGCAAATTGGCTTGTTTGGGTATTTAAAAAACCTGTGCTGGCTCTTAGTAAACAATAAGGGAAGATGAAAGGAATAAAAACAATGCACGCAAACAATGCTACTTTCTGTTAGGAGAATGAGAACAGTCATGCCCTTAATTTGGCTTGAAGCAACATGACCTTTTGGGGGAGTTTGCATCTATTCCTTTTTTTATTTTCTTTAAGTAAAGTAGATTTTGGTATTTTCCATGTGCAGCTTTAGTGAAATCTTTGGAGTATGTTGTCTACCCATAAATTACTTCAGTTCTTACTTGCTCAGCTTCTGTATGGCACTTGACCCTTTCCTATTAAACAGCCGTGGCTAGTGGAAAACAGAAATGGGTGAAACTCCAGGTTGCATCAGTATGAATGCTTGTATTTCTGGAATGGTGAATGAGAGAGGTGCCAGGAGGACTTGGAATCTGTTCCAGGAATGAGCTCTGAAGTCCATCGATTGTGATTGTAAATGGTACACTTGCTTCACAGATGTTTTACTGAAGAGTGTGCAGCTGTTTGGTGCTGTAAGGTCACAGATGTTGGTGTTGAGCTGAGGGAATGCTGCTGGCAAGTACAAACCTCAGTGATCTGAAATGCCTGCGACATATCTGCAGACTTCATCTTCTTCACTGTGACAAGTGTCCTGGCTCCTGGGTCATTACATTGAAACTGCCTTTTCTCAGTGACCAGGCACATTTTTGATCTTGAAAGAACATTCCTTAGCTCTCATTACTCAAAAGTATCTCAGCTCTGGCTCATGTGCTGTGCTTTTAAGAGTCAATGTGAGATGCATTTAAAATAAATGCAAGTTTTAAATATTGCCGTAACTACTGTTAAAACAGTGACTTTGCAGTGTTTTAAAATTATTACAGCAGTGGTTAGCTGTGTAAGTAATCAGTATTAAAACAGGAAATTCCTTCAAAGGCTGTCTCAGAGGGACTTGAGAAAGGTTTTCATGTAAATGAAAAGGAAAATGCAGTCAGTTCTATTAAGTAAGCAAATAAATAAATGAAAATACTCAGAATATGAAGGCCAGCATTCAGCCTAGAAAGCCTTTGTTCTTCACTAAGGACTTGACAAAATGCCCTTACTCAGGACTGCATCAGGGTGTGTCAAGGACATCAGAGTGGCTTAGTGAGCTGTGTTGGTGTGCCCTGCCATCAGCACCTTGCTGTCTGCTCCTGGGCGACAGTCACTGGGTTCTCTGGCCCAAAGTGGGGGCTCTGTCAAGACTGATTTGCAGGGCTCCGGGTGGATCACTTCTAAAGGCATTTGAATTTGAAAGAACAAGAGACCTGGAGAAGGTTTTTCTTTTAGCTGTTTCTCCTGTCAGTAGTTCTGAGTCAATCCCTCAGTCAATACTCTCAGACTGTGCTCTGCAGAGGCAGCTTCTGAGGAACACAGAGATTTCTAGTAACTGTTATCAGTTGGAGTCCAGAAAAGTTATGTGAATGTAGTTCCATAATAGCAATTCCATGTCATCTGAGGGAGTTAATCCACTTCCTATCTATGAAAAAAATCTGTTTCTATTGTGGTGGCCTGCCCAACCTGCATTAGTTTCCTTGGGGAAGACAGCGGAGATAAATTATTCTCCCTATGCTACTTCCTTATCCCATATGGATATCTGGGAATACTGCTTCAGTTTGTCCATTTCTGGATACATCTCATATTCTCAGTATAATTCAGGACCAGTGTCTAGGGTTGAAGCAGTTTTTCTCCCAGGGTTTTGCAGTCCTAAGCACTCTATGTCCACCTGTCCTGACACAGCCTTTCCCTGAGAGGTTCCATGTGTTTGTATCCACACTTCCTTTATTTCCTGTTCCCTGGGAGATTGCAAGAGGGAATATTTGGGTGTCTCTTTCCTCATGACAGGGTTTGGGATGTTTTGCTCTGTCAACAGATAATAGCAACATTAAAATAACTGTCCTTTAGTACATCCTTGTCTCCTCCCTGTCATTGTTTGGGAAAGGTGACTATTCGGTCTTTTGGATTTCATCATTGTTTGAGGACTCTTAATGCTTTCTCCACATTTAAAGATCAAAATACCCAAGGTTAGACTAGGCTGACTGTCAACTAGACCCATTCCCTGGTGCCAAACAGATACAACAAATTTAACATCTTTTTCTCAAGTTTCCATGGATACCTGAGTAGAGCACACGCTGTAATCAGAACGGCAGGGCATGCCATTTACAAAAGCTTTCAGTATTGTCATTATGGAAGTGCTGCACTCAAAAATCAACCTTTTGTAGTAGCTTTCTTGCTGACTCAGCTATGGTCCTGTTATGATTTTAGTCACAGGAACTCCTTTGAAAAGGTTGTGCCGTTGGCTTGTCACTGTGACAATGTCACTTTGCAGCTGGTTTTCTGGCTGGTCAGTGTTGGTCTCTGTGTGATCTGTGTGCACAGTCATGGCAGCTCAGAGTGGTAGAAGTGGCACTTCAATATAAACCTGATGGATGCTAGTATAAAAAGCTCTGGAAATGGCTATTGGCTGGTGACTGCATGACTTTATGACCTACTCTACAAATACTAATCGTGTATTTTCTTCTTTGCTCATATTTTCCATGAAACTTTTTTCTAAGCCTGATAGCTGATGTGTTTTCAAGACCACCAAATAAAAAGAATAAATAAATGCTGACTTACTTTTGATACAGCAATGAGATGTCACTCAGAAGCTAAATCAACAGACTGCAGTTTCACAGATGGCTTTGCTAATGACTTGTCAAATGTGATACAATTTTTTTCAGTTTAGCCACAACTAATATTCCTTTATTTTCCCATGCTTGAAAAAATTGGGTTCAATATCCTTGAAGAATATGAAGGGATTTATATATAGCATCACTCATGCTGACTACATTAGTAATGGCTGTTTTCATTGGCTATTCTTTTTACCCTGCCCCCAGGTTTTTTTTTTCCTGTGAATTGGTGAGAAAGGTTTGTTTTTTCTTGTCAGGACTCTACAAATGTATGAATCATTATTTAGCATTCCTGAAAATTGTCAAAATGAACACAAACATTTTCAAATATTTTTTCCAATTTATGTTTTAAGAAAAAGGTGTCACTGCATTCATCCAGCTTGATGCAATGCAAGATACTTTGTGAGTCTCGGAATGCTTGAAAACTAAATAACCTTTTTACCTTCTAAGTAAACAAATGCCCCCAAAAGTGTAATTTTTCCTGTGTACTGGACACATGGTCTGGAAAAGCTGAACAGTGAGTCTTGCTCAGTCTTTGAATATCTTCTTTCCTTGAATATCTTAATCTAGAAGGTAAATCTAAGATTGTGTTCTTTTTGGGATATATTTGCATCTTGAGATGCTTCTTAAATAGAGACTTGCTGTAAAACACGGTTTGATAATGCTGGAATATTTTGATCATGCATTTTAAAAAGAGAAAACAATGAATTAGGCCACTCTCAGGTGGGAAATCCTGTTTTGTCAAAGGCAGTGATTAACATCACTAGAGTTCTGTTTTACGAGTATGGTCCTGGGAATTAGAGCATAATCTTATTAGTGCCATTCCTCATAACCTTGCAGTGAACCAAGAGCAGGAGGTACATGATGACAGACATCATGATGAAGGAGAAGCAGCAGGAAACCTTTTCTAGGAAGTATACAGAGTTCTGTACATCTGTATTTTGCTTTCTTTTCCTTATGTGTTTCTGGAAGCAACAATGGACAAGATGAGAGATACAGGAAAGCAGTGCTTGCACTGAGGTGGATAGTGCAAAGAAGCCTGAAGGAAGCAAGTTCAGAGAAGAGCTTGTTGGAGGAACAGCAGATTAGTGTGTATTAAAGGTGTCTGTGGAATATTTAGAAAGATCATGGAGAATTCTACCACTCTGAGCTGCCAAATCTGTTGTTATATCACCTTTATCACAACATGCAGCCTGCCCTTTGCAGCTTGTAAACCAGGATCAGTTTTGTCTCTGCTGGCAGTAGTAAATGGGTGTGGAAGAGCTGGAGTTGAGGGAGAGGGATCCCTGCAAGGCAGCGCTGGTGAGTTCCCCAAAGCCCAGGAGCTGAGGCGTGGTCGGGTTTTGAGCAAGTTGGAATCTCATTAGGACTGGGAAGGAAAAGGGAGCTGGCTGATCACAAAAGCTGGAAAGCTCTCAGGTCATTCAAGGTGGAGCTGGTTTTAAGACCTTACAGTGTAGATGGTGAAAGGGTTTAAGGCAGCTGAAGGGCAGACTTAGCTATTGGTAAGGACCTGTCTGAGGCACTACATACCCAGCATGCACAGGAGTGTGATCACTCTGGTTTAGTCCAGCTCACCAAGCATTAGTGAGCTTAGATCAAATGTAGGTAAAATACTTCAGCCTACACCCTGTCAAAAAGAGCAGAAGGGAACATAACCCATGTGGCATTTCAAAAGGTTATTGCGAGTTCTTATGTGTTTTTTTCATCTTAAATTAAGTGCACAGAAAATAGGCAGTGTCTTTTGGTTTCCCTTTGCCAGTGAGGTGCAGGAAAATTAATATAGTCCACTGAGTAAGTTGTTAAAAAACAACTTGGGATTGTTTTTTAACACTCTTAACAATAATGGTAAAAACTTGACTTAAAAAGCTTGATAGCATAGTGAAAAGTATTTCCTCTAGTCAAACCGTAATCAT
This sequence comes from Pachyramphus minor, assembly GCA_013397135.1. Taxonomy (NCBI): domain Eukaryota; kingdom Metazoa; phylum Chordata; class Aves; order Passeriformes; family Tyrannidae; genus Pachyramphus; species Pachyramphus minor. The sequence continues at coordinate 167,264 of VYXB01009667.1, forward strand.
GATGGGAGACAGTGTAAAAGCATAAATGGAAAAGGTCAAGACATGAAAAACATGTCTTATTCTTAGAATTTTATCCAAAGAATTTGGAGGGGTGGGGTTTTTTGGTTTTGTTTTTTGTTTTTTTTTTTACTTTCTGTGCTCTAATTGGTATCAGTGCAATGAATACCAGCTTTTCGGGGGACCAGATATTATGAAAGGGCATCAGGAAACTTGGATTTGTATCAGAGATTAGCTATGGTCGTATTCATGGAAGAGAAATGTATCACAGTCTTCCAGCAAACCAGCTGGATGCCTATTGGCATTTTAAAACAAAGAACTCTGATTCTGTTGATGGCAATAACAGTGATGCCATTGGATTCAGTAGAAACAGAAGGTTCTTACTTCTGATATGAAATATGGCATCTTTTATGCATAAGGATATTTTAAGTGTTTTTATTTTTTTTTGTATTTGCTTCTCTCCATCTTTTTTTTTGTTGTTCTTTAAGTATTTTCAAAGGCCATTTTTGTGTTTACAGTAACATGCTCTAGGTTTCATGTTACATTTGGAAGCTCTGACATTTTGTGCTTAATGCAAAGCAAAATCTCAGCAATAGGAAAAGCTGAATAAGGTTTTCTTCATCAGTGCAGCAGTTGCCAGCTAGTAGCAATATGGTAAACCCTTCTTTTCCTGTTGTGCAAACATCATTAGAAAGCTTTGCTTGTGTCTAAATTATTTTGATGCTGAAAAAGATATACAATCTTTTGAATGAAAAACAATGGTATCACTCCATTCTTTTATTGCCTGATGACTACTCTATAACCATATTTGATTCAGTACATCAGTTTGGGATTTTTTCCCCTTTTTTCCCCTAAATTTTAAATCCAGACACAGTGCCTAAATAGGCGATAAAGCATTTGGCTAATGTTTTGGTATTGCCAGCAATCTGACTGAGAGCAGAGCAGCATATACACATATAGCAGCAGTCACTCTCAGCACATGCTGGATGGCTGGAAATTCCAGAAAAATGGCTATCGGATATGTGCCAGTGTTTGATTTGTGAAAGTATTCAGCACATACATGGTAAATTCACTTAACTTGGATTTATTGGAGCCATAAAGCTCAGCTGTAATAGGGCATTTTTAGTAGGTCTAATGCATCCCAACATACCCTGTACATCTGGTTCATCAGCCTACAAATAGCTGAGAGCTTTAATGTTTTGGCATGTGGAACAGTGGATATGCATTATAGAAATCAAAAAGAGTTATTGCAGCTTTGTTCTTGAGCCAGGGTGGTGTATTGCAGCTACTCTCAGTTAGGAGTTTGGGAGAGCCTGGAAAAGGGTGTGCAAGAACCCGCTGGGTCCTTCAAGTGGATCCTCAAGCTCAGTTAGAGGCTGAGATCTGCACAATGAATGGAAATAATTGCATTGTCTATTATGGATTGAAAAAAACAATTTATTATTGTAAAAGCATTTCTTCAAATGCTGTAACTATGATCTGAAATAAGGAATCGTATTGATGATCCTGTGAGTGTTGTGTTTGTGGCCACTGTCAGGATAAAAATAGAAATTAATTTACTTTGATTGGGATATAGCATACACACTTGTGTTCAGGTGTGTTCCTATGAGATCACGAGAGGTGATATCGTAGTGATGCTGCTGATTTTCAGGTTTGGAAAACAGTTGTGGGAGATCCAGAGCACAGTGAGCCCCTTTCATCATCACTTGGAAGTGAGGTCTGTGAATGTTTGGAAAAGGCAACTTCTCTCCTTGCAAAGCCTTAGGTTTTGTAGGCATGACTCTATGAAGTACTGCAGAAGTGCCTGAAGAGATCCATGTTGGGGTTTCTGAAGGCAGAGTTGGGGCTTGAGTCCTTATTTCTTCTTCTTTTTTTTAAAGTTGTTTCTTTTCCATCTGGTGTACTGCTGACATAAGACATACTGAGAAGTGTGCTCCCTTCCCTGATCTGACTGCATTTCTGTGCTTTATGCTGTGGAGTAGCATACCATGCTTCCGGGGTTCCTACTTTTACTTGTCTTGTTACATTTTTGGAGATGATTCCTACTTTAGCTTATCCATTCCCTGTGTTGCTTGGATTGCCGGGAACCTTCTGCCAGGAATCCACTGCTATGGCATCCTGCTTTGCTGGGGAAATGAACAACTTCCATTAAATGTGAAGCAGGAAATTTTACTGATACCTTGTGTACTTCAATTATATATAGTTGAAATATTTAATAAAAACTGAATTTAATAGAAAGAAGATTTTGGGTGGCTGCTAAAAAAATTTTTTTTTTGAGTACCACCTTAGTGGGTTGTGACTGTGAGGCTGAGCAGTCATCTTTCTAAAAACAGGTTGAAGCTGCTGTCTTGAAACTGATTATCTGTGACTGTAGTAGTCCCTGTCTGATTTTTATTTTTTTTTTTTAGTGTTCACTAAAACTCATTTATCCAGTGCTGAATAGGAATGTGTGGCAGAGGCTCCCAAATATTCAACATAGACTGATAGTCTTCCAGCTGCCACTAACTGATCTTTCTAGTTAAATAATGAGCTTGGTCCTGCTCTCTGGATCTATTAGAAAACCAGATTCAGCTGAACACGCAATCAGTGAACTATTCACACTGCATCAGCTAAGTTTTTTTACATGTTCTGGACTTTGCTTCTACTCTGCATTCCGTGACACTTAAAGGTTAATCCTTTATTGCATTTTGTTAAAATCTACAATGTAGCTGATCATTTACTGAAGAACAGAAAAAGATAAACTGATTAGCCTATTGCAGGAAACCACAGAAAATATCTTGCATGTGTTTAGATGAAAAGAAGGAATAATTTAAATTAAATCTACCAAACCAGCAATTGGAGCTAATGTGATAATGAGTATGACTCATTATTAATACAGTATCTGCTGATCTCATAATTTCAACAACTCTGTAATTGTTTAGGAATTTGCAAATCAGATAGGACCCTCTGAATGTTAAAAAAAAAAGTCTGAAAATGGGAGCCTTCTCTGTTTTCCCTTCCACTTCTGTTCACCTTGAAAATTCACAAGGTGTTCTTTGGCAGTTTCTTAGGTTAGGACTAAAGTCAGAAATTGTGAAGCTGTGCTCAAAGTTATTCTGTACACATTTAGTTAAATTACCCAAGCTCCTAATATAGACAGTCAATATTCATATAGTAAGTAAATTTAAGAATTTTTATTCAAGAAGTTTGTGTCGTATTCAGAAAAAGATTATTTTTGATACTGATGTAAGTGTTCTGAGACTTACTTTAATAGGCATTCCAGATCAGATTCGTCCATTTAATTTGGTTTGCAAATTGGCAAGGATTAAGTGTTTATTTAATGCATACTGGTTAGCTGTTTGTTCCTTTCATAGCATGTAGTGTGACACAGATAGAGATCCTTAGTAAGCATGGGAGATAGAGCTGGAGCTTGAGCTATGTGGAACATCACTTGATTATGTTTTTTCATCACTGAAGTCTTAATAAGTTATTCTGTGTTTAAGAACTGTTCCAAATACCATGATACTATCCAGGACAGGCTGGGCATCCTTTACCTGTTTCAAGATTGCAAATCAGGTTCCTTGCAACCCTTTTCCCAATCTCTGTCTTGGAGCAGATGCTTTTGTTTCCTTCAGATCAACCAATCACAGTGCTTTAGAGATAAGAGATTCTTAAATATCCTGGAATATCCATACATTTACTGCTTTTCAGAACACAGCTGTAAAAATTGGTGGCACATGCACATTTTTTTTTCCCCCCAGGAAACACTAACTCAACAAAATACGAAAGCTCCAACATGGGCAAATATATTTTAACATCTTACAGTTTAGATAGGGTAGAGAGTATGATGTTGCAAATTTCCTAATTTCATTTGCTTTTAACAACTGTTTCACTCCTTGTTGAGAAGAAGTCTTGACATTGAATTCACAGCTTGCAAGCCGTTTTCTCTACGTGCCAACCACTCTGATAAAACACATCTTAACTTCCCAGTATTCTGAACTGCATTTACACATTTATTCTCTCTCTCAGGAGAGAGAGAATAGTAGAGTTAGAATATCACAGTTATGGCTGCCCCAGTTATTGCACGCGATTAGTTAGTAGTCATGAAATCAGTTTTGACTTCTGCTTTTGCCAACATGATAGCAATTCTATAAAGCCACTCTAACAGTACCTTTGGGTTAAAATTGTCCTGTGCTACTTCAGATGTTGTAGCATTGCCTTACGTGATTTTCCTTGCTTGATCCATCTCTGGTGGCAGGTAGGATGCACTGCAGAATTATTTTATTTAGGTGGGTTTATTTATTTGCAGGAGCAGTACTGACTACAGTGCAGAATGGTTATGGGTTTGGAAGGGTTTTTTCTTCTCTTCTGAAAATATTGATAAATCACCAAGAGCTTAACCTTCCAGCGGAGTTGAACAGTTGATGAAAATTATAAAAAGTTAGCCCTTCCACAATTCCAGCCTTTATGTGTAAGTTTTCAAGAGCATTTTGAAACTGAAGTGGACAATTTATTTCAAGGATTTTTGATGAAAGTATCCAAGTCTATTTTCTGTTTTAAACATTATTATTTGTGGGTCTCTGAGACAGACCTCTTATCTCTGATTGACATTTTTCGATGTGTTAATTTTTAAATTTAGGAATACAGTGAGTGTCCTGGTATACTTTTTACACCTCTGGATTATCACAAGTTAAGTGAATAAATTCTTGACAGAACACCACCCAAAGTAACAGTTTCATTGGATGGATATGAATATTGCACTGGTTATTTAATCACTGCCCTGTGAAATACAAAAAAAATGTGTATACTGTCACACAGGATTTTCAGAGTTACATATAAAGCTATACTTCTCAAGGTACACCCAGGATGATAACTGAAGACAGGATGGAAAGTACATCATGGAATGGTTTGGGTTGGAAAGGACCTTAAAGATCATCTAGTTGCAGCCCCCCTGCCATGGGCAGGGATCCTTCCACTATCCCAGATTGCTCCAAGCCCCATCCAACCTGGCGTTGGACTCTTCCAGGGATGGGGCAGTGACAGCTTCTCTGGGTAACCTGTGCCAGTGTGTCTTCACCTTAGTAAAGAATTTTTTCCTGTGTGTGGTGGAAATCCCTCTTTCACATTAAAGCTGTTGTCCTTTGTCCTGTCACTACATGCCCTTGTAAAATGTCCCTCTCTGACATTTTTGTAGGCCCCCTTTAGGCACTGGACGGTGCTCTAAGGTCTTCCTGGAGCCTTCTCTCTTGGCCTGTCTCCACAGCAGAGGTGCTCCAGCCCTCTGAGCATCTTTGTGGCCTCCTCTGGACCTGCTCCAGCACATCCTCGAAACATGAGTGCGGAAACAGGTAACCAAAAGAATTAGTGACAGGGAGAAATGCTGCAAGCACACAGAGGGGGATTTGATGTCTGCATTTCTGGTCTTCAAAGTCAGCATCCTCCTCGAGGGGTAAAGTGCCAGTTTCCAAAGATGCTGAGTCAGTATTCTGATGTCCTGGTCTGCTCAGGAGGTACTGGTTCAGGTCCAGTATTCCATTGGAATGACAACAAGATGCAAGGAATATATATTGCGACCTACTCCTTTTGTTTTTTTTCTGTACTGAAATAACTGTTCTTCAATTCTAAAAAAATATGTTGATAGTACAAAAATTAATGTTTTGAAAAGAGGAAGAAATGGCGCAAAGGAGGCTTATAACAGCATCTGTTCTGAAGATATCTTAATGAACCAAGCAGACTCTGTGCTTGTCACATTTGGCCTGTGACTTTTTGTACTTCACTGCAAGAGGAGTAACATTATATATTCCTGAAGAGCTTGTGTAGGAAATGCAAATATTCTGCTTCTGTAAATGCTTCTGAAAACCAGGCTGAACATGGACGTTATAACTTAAAGAAATAAATGGTATAACAAGAGCAATATTAAGATTTGGAGGAACTTTTTTTTTTTTTTTCCCTGTGGGCAGATTATCCTACAGTTGCCCACTGCAAGGTTTTTGAATTTTCCCTGGGGAACAACATGTTTGATTACCAGGAACAACAGGATTCTTCACTAAGTGATTCTAAGGTCTTTGAGAGTAGCTTCTGTGTCATCTTGGAATAAAGCTCTGACTTGTCAGTCATGTCTAGGAATTACATGCTATGCATAAGTGTGTGATATATTCAAATAGGTAATAAAATACGTTGAAATGTATTCGTTAATATTTATTATGCTTATTCAACTTCTGAGACCTATTACGTCATTCTGCTTTACGTCTCATTAGCTTGTATTCTACAGAAGAGAATTCAGTAAACTCAAGGCTTACGTTTGGGGACAGAGGGGAATGAGCATGGCCAGAGTGTGTGGTACTGTTTCTACATTTTGATAAACATGCATTCTTGATAAAAGAATATTTATATAAATCCATCTAACTCATTAGTACTTAACTGTTTTAATAAGCCATTTCCTTTTCTATCGTCAACGGTGTAAATACAAATAGTGCATTACAGTATTTGTCACTCATTTGGTCTGTTCCTTTAAATAAAGTTTTAGTATTGTATGCTGGGTAGAAATATTTCTTTGATGACTTGTTAATAATACTTTCCTTTTTCCCAGCTGGATTCTGTCCTGCAATAGTATTAACAGCTGCAAGATGTTTCAGTGCAGAGAGTGTATTGAAGACTAAATACAGAGACAGTACTGGGAAAGTTTCAGAATAAAGGCTCGGGATGGACTAACTGCAACTTACTCTTCCTGCTTTGTCCAATAGCTATCAACTCCTCTTTTTCTCTTAAAATGAGTCTGTCTTTTTTGATCTCACAACTTGTGTTTAGATTCTGCATTCATACATTTAAATCTTGGGCCATTAATGTGAGTATATAGTGTTCAAGATGCTTGTAGCAACTATGATTTGTGAATATATTTAGGAAGAATTTTTAAATTGTACATGGCAATGTAAGAGGCAAAAGAATGGAACTTAGTCATGAAGGTCAGACAAATATTTTAAAACTGAACCTGCAGCTGTGTCTTAGCATGTTGTGAGGGCAAAATATGTATTTTAGATGGCAGCTGTGGAATTTGCTTTCTTTTTTAGCAGATTTGTTACAACTGAAAAATAGTATAGCTGTTTGCAAAGCATATCCTACTCATTCTGCTTGCTGATACTGACAAATATTTGTTTACTTTTAGATGCAGTTTCCACATCTGCTTACTCATCACCAGCCAAAAGTTTGGGAGACCCTGGAATAACTCCACTGTCTCCTTCACATATTGTGGTAAGAAATGCACTCTTAACATATGCTGTGTGTTGACATTACTTTCTCCTGCCTCTTTAGTGGGACATAATTTCTTCAGAAAGCTGTCTTTTTCTCACATAGTCATCCCCTTTATGCTATCCATAGTATTAAGTGAAATTTTGGTCACACTAGGGTTGGTGACAGCATTCTCATTCATTTCATTGTGGTCCTGGTTTTGCTGTTTTTTACTTGCTGCATACTTTTGTATCAAACACAGGGCCTCTTGATCCTCAGGGTTCCCAGGTTCTGCCCCTGTCTTTATCACTGATTTATACAGGCAGACCCTGAAAAGTCCCATTCAGAAAAAAACAGAAGGATATATATGACACTCAACAGTATAATCCAAATTCCCAGAGAAAAGAATCTCCTCCTACAGATATATACATCTAGAGAGAGTAACTCAAAATAGAACTGATTTAATTTCTTAAGGAAAATAGCAACTTCTGCAAGCATTTAGAAGCAAGCAAATGTCCCATAAAGGTAGTGTGTTTTAATCTCTGGTACATCATGCTGATTTTGTGGATGAATTCCTGTGAAGTCTTGTTTTTAAGATCATCTGTATGATTTGTAACGCAGGAAATGCACAGTGTATTTCATGATATTTCAAGGGATCGTGTTCAGAATACATTTTGTCTTTGTCAGACTTCTGCCTTAGCTTTCTGAATCAAGTTCAGAGTTGTGGAGGAACCCATCTTGGGGATTTCCAGTGTTCTCACTCATAATTTTTTGCTTTTATTCTCTTCTTTCTTCATGTACTCTAGAACTTCCCCTTTTACTTCTGTCATACGGATTAATTTACATCCTATTTCAGTTACATTTCCTCCTTAAACTCTTTGAGGAAGACATACAAAGAACGTATTGTCCTAGTTGAAAAGCTTTATTAGGAGAATCCAAACAAATCTTTCATGATTTGAGAGCGAAACTTAGCACTCTTGTGTCTCCATTTTAAGTAGCAGGCCTATGGGATGATCTTGGCAAAAGTAGGGGCACAATAGAAATGTGCTGGAAGTAGTAGGCATGGAACTAATGGAGATATGTGGGGAATATGGTGGAACACTGCTCATAGAGCGAGAACATTTGGCACATCCTCTGTAAAAGATAATGAGAGCTGCTTCAGTTCTCTTGCCTTGCTAAATTGTTCGTGCTTTACCCCCCATCAGCATGTGAAGAGTAGTTCTTTGATGTTTATTACTTATTCCTCCTTTATACAGGGTTTAGGCTAGGCAACACCCTACTGGGGAATGGTACTGGGGAATTCCACATTCTAGCACAGGCAGGAGGAAAGAATGCATGTTGTGCTTGCAAAGTAAGTGTTACGTAAATTCTTCAAAAATAAATAATTTTCATGGGATATAAAGCTTATTGCTGTATTTTGGGTTGTTCTGTCTTCATTATTTTTGAATAGTAATAGTACCTCATGTTCAAGGTTATCATGTAGTTGACTCCTAAAACCATGAAATAAGTCCCAAATATACCACATCAATGGATATAAACATTTTCTTCAGTTGATCAATTTAAGAAAAAAAAAACAACCAAAAAACAAAAGAACCCCAAAACCACAAGTTTTAACAATGTAGGATAAGATGTATTCCAAAAATTAGTATGAAGGAAACTCTTGATCAGAAGGTTATATATAAAAGGCTCTAGCAAATATGTTGAGGCATATATTGAATTTCCACTTCCATTGGAATGTGCAGCTTTTTGGTGTCAGCTTTGGTCACAAATGCAACCGTAGGGAAGCTCTTATTTTATATGCATGTCACAGAGAGCAAAATAGTGATGGGTCACAGTTATTCTGATCAGTTACTCAGTGTCTATTTTGCTTCTGCTGTTTAACAGAAGGACTCTGATGCAGATGATGCTGTAGAACAGTTATTTCTTGTTGTTGTGGCTATTGATTTTGGCACAACATCCAGTGGCTACGCCTACAGCTTCACCAAGGAACCAGAATGTATTCATGTAATGAGGTAAGGGCTGCAATGCAGCATTTAGTTTTGGATTGTGATAACATGGGCTGTTTGCAGTAGCCATAGGTATTTTCTACAGGAGCCTGAAGTGTCTAGATCTGTCTAGACATAGTGTGAATATTTCTCATGATTATAACTTTTTGTTGCATCTTGCTGTATTCTAATTTGCTTTAGCAGTCAGTGGAAACATATCCTCTCTTATTTTTCTGAGTTTACAAGATGACACAAGTGAAAGGAGGGATCAGTGAATATATAGAATTTTTCAGGGAGCAGAGTTAATTAAGTCAGGATACCCTTATCTTAGATACTGAGAGAAACTACACTTTTAGTAAAGGTCATGGCATTTCCCAGGGGTTGCCCATCCCCTGGAATCATAGTTGTGTACAACGCTAAGTTACTTGCACCCGGAAACTGGTAGCTTGTTTGATTGAAGCTTTCTAGCACTAAATTTGAATCCAATCTATGGTAATGAACCAGTGATACTGGGAAATAAGTAATCAAAAGGCATGAATGTGAAAATGAAGGTTTAGTGTGAAACCTGTTCGGTTTTATATGTACGTAAGGGACAGATTTCAGATGCTCTTAAGTAGAGGGGGATTATTTTTTTATTTCTTAATTAAATTAACAATAAATCAATACAACTGCAAATACAAAATCTGTTACAGCAGCTATCTGGAAGGTGTGCCCTGCAAACAATTGTTACAGTATTTTATAGCCTTTTATTAAAAACCTATACAATTCTTATTGAAGTATATTTAAAATTACTATGTTGTAACAAGACCAAGATAATTTCAGACATAATGTATGGAAAGCTCAGCCATGGAAGAGTCTAAACAATGCTGCTGTTATAGCAGTAGGTAATGTTCTGTAATACTGAGAGCAAAAGGTAAGAAAGACTAATTTGCTGCAGTCCAGTGTGATATACTGCAATTTTTCTAAGCAAAGATGCTGGCTGAATGCAGCTCCCTTAATCTCAGCAGTCAGTATTGATTGCGCACTCAGCCTGCATAGTTGGTTTGTGTATGGTTGCAAAATATTTCTAATGCAATTGAGGGATTTGAAATACTGTCTAAGGGGAGGTAAATTTCTCAATGGTATTATGGTGCAAAGTACCACTTGCAGTATGGACAACGAATGCTTTCGAGGGCTTTCATGCGTTTCAACCCTCTGGTGTTCTCTGACCAGCACAGGAAGGTGCTCGAGGCTCGAAGTCAAAGGACAGGCCACGTGTTGCTGTCTCAGAAAGTTTACAGGGTTGTCAAGTTGAAACCCAAGTTTATCAGTTCCTGTTCTCTTTCGACAGCAAGTAATTAATTAAAGTTCTCAAAGAAGTTGGATGCAATGAGGGAACACATCTCTGAAGCTGTACCTGAGCAAGCCTCAAGTGTATATTCTGTGTTGTTTCTAGAATCTCTGTGGAGATTTTACTATGTGAAATCACTACCATTTCTAGGCAAGTCCTTTAAGTGCTTTGGCCTCAAAATTTTACCTTAGGACCTGATTTTGCCATTGGGTTCACATTACAGACTGGATTCTCCTTCCAGAGTACCAGGCTTCCTGCGGTCCATGATTGGGACATTGAAATCTAGGTGCTTTGTGCCCAGCTGAGAATATATTCCTAATCTTAATTGACTTTACTAGTTATGGTTCAAAACATGATATTTTCTTCCTAACACAATAATGGTATCATGATTGTGAATTCACAACTGTGTAGTTAGTGTATGAGATACTGATACTGAAAAAAATTAAATAAATTATTTCATGGATTTCCAACCAGAAGAGAGGAACATTTGTCAGGGGGGTAAATGTATTCGTATTTCCAATAGGGATTTCAAAAAATGAAAAATATTTTAATACCAAGAACTATTTAAATTTTTTTAAAATAAATAAATATGGCTGGGGAAGATACAACTGAAATTGACTTATCAAATAATGTATGTAATGTTTTTATATATATGTATCTATAAATACTCATGAAATCATGACATTCAATTTAAAAAATGGTATATTTGTCAAAATAAGTCTTCAGTAGTTCAGAAAGTATTAAGAGGTTCAAACTGTATATAATGAGGCTTACATGTAGGATAATTTACAAATATTTCAGGAGAGTAAATGTAACTTCCCGCCCACGCTCGAGAATGTTTATGTTAAAATAAAGCATACCAGTGATGAATGGTCCTCTGTGCTTCCTAATATTTTTTCCACCTTGCCCTCCTTAGCGTTGATTTTTTCCAGATAGTTAGATTTCTGACTACCTTTTAACATAGCTGCTTTTCTATACATGTCTCAGGGAAGGATAAGATGGGTTTATTTAGAAGGTCCTACTTTGGAAAAGAGTGAACACAAGGGGCTTTAGCACCAAGTTTGAGTGTAGTGTCAGCAGCACCGTGATTCTAGCCCTATAATTAGTAGGCAATGAAAGTCATGTTTTTGTGTGTGTTTATTTGCTGTGATACCCAATACTAAAAAAAAAAAAATTGTATAAGCATTGACCTAGCAAAGTTCTTTAAGCATATACTTATCTTCAAATGTATGAGTAGCCTCACGCATGTCAGCCTGCGTTTGGAGTTGGGTGTGTGTTTCTTGGTGAACAATGAATGTCTTCATTTTGATTGCAAACCATTGGTTACTGTTTTATCAATGTTAGGTACAACTTCACACGTGACAACTCTTGTAATTTTCCCCCAGCTTCTCTTAAAGATAGTTGTGGTTAACTTCAGATTCTTGTTGCAGAGTAGGAGTATGTGTTATTTGCTGCATACCGTGACATTGTGAGTAAATGCATGGGAACAACCTGGCTATGAGTTCATCACTTCAGCGGGCAGGGCAGTGCCAGGGCCATAATGAAAATTTGCTGCTGTAGAACGAGTTAATAATGTCTCATTTGGAGGGAATACATGAGCTATTACACAGTTTTGAAAAAATCCTATTGATTTATATGCTGTTACATGAAGTTACAGATGCTTTGGCTGCTGGTTAAATATCAATGAACTGAATATGAGTATTTCACAAATGGAGGAAAATAAATGGAAAAATGCATGTGGTTGTGAAACAAATTGCAGCCCGTCTTTGGAAGCAGGGAAATTGTGGTCTCTTTTCAGTGGAACTTCAACCTTCAGGTTTTATCTTTTCCTTCTCTTCCCTTACTTGTAGTTATTGGGAGACACAAACTTGCCTTTCTTCTGCATACATACTCCTGGTGGTGTTCATCTGCATTTTGATGATCTCATTCTTTCATTTACTTGACTGTTTTGCTGCAGCTCTAGATCAAATTCTCATCATTCTGCACAGATCACTCTTGGTGTGTCTTTTGGCCAGACTGAAGTGTAAGGAAGGACATTGCTCTAACCTTAGTATAACCTTGTGGCCCTGTCCTCACTAACTTTCCTCTTGTCTCTATTTTCACTTCTAATACATAGTCAAGATGTTCTGTGGATATAAACAGGTCTATGCTGTTTATATCACTGTTGAGATAATCCATCTATATCAGCCTAGAAACTCATATGTCTGCATTTGGGCAAAAATCTGCCTTGATTCTGTCTGAATAGGTTTTTCAACTCTGATTCTGCTCTGAGAAAATATCCCCCATATGCATTTAGAGCAATTCTGGCTTGTATAGATTTATGTTTTTAATAAGTATTTTATTTTTATTTTACTTAAGAGCATTATTACCATTATTTTGCTTGTATTGGTGCCAAGAAAGAAAACTGTCAATGGAGGTGTAACAGTCCTAGCTCTACTGACTAGAAGCCCCCACTAATAGGACTGAGGCCAGAGCACCACCTGAGAAGAGTGTTGCAGCCAGGGGTTATCATTCATGTGCCTTTGCAGGTGCTTCTCTCTAGAAAAATGTCACATGGGGATATTTTTAAGTCTTTGATTGCAAATGGTTAAGTCATATTTCACTTTCTCTTTCCTTATTGCCCTTTCTGTGACTAAACAGTAATACAGGCTGGGCAATTATCGTGCCTAGTTTCCATCAGAAACTCATCAGGAAGTGAGCATCCAATTCTCTGGGGGCTTTGAAAATTTCAGCCTGTAGCACTGAACATAAATTTGTCTTCATTTAAACCTCACCTTAAGTGTACTTATTCCGGAAAGAGAAAATGTGCCTGGCTGTAATGAAAAACAAAGAAGTATTGTTATTAGCCACAGCCTATTTATGGCATTTCCCACCAGTGACTCAGAATGAATCATTAATGATTCCAAGAGAAAACTCGATCAGTCTGTCTCCTCTCTGCTTGCAGCGGGTGTGTGGGATTTAACAATCTGGTGAAATAGCAGTGTTTTCTGTTCATAGGCTGTGAGATCCCAGCTTCTTCACATTGGAACCATATGTTTGCTGTAACACCCACTCAAAGATTTTGGAGTTGACCGAGTGCGTTTCTAGCAGCAGGTTAGAAAGAAATGCCCTGGAGCAGAGCCCTTGCCAGCTGATCATAGCTCAGGGGCTGAGTAGTGGAACTAGGGAGGTTTAGGAAATTTTTTTCAAGTTGATGAAGATGGAAATCATTCCACTCCTCATCATGCAGTTTCTGCTTTCAGAGCAGTGGAATTGTGCTCTGCACTGAAAAAAGTTCAAACGTGTTATTCTCTGCTTGTGCGAAAAGGGGCAGATTTTGCTCTGTTGGATTCAGCTGAATGGTCTGAACGGTTCCCAGCACTTTACAAGGTCCTGGTCCTTATTACTTTGCCAAGTATCAACTCCTTAGATTGCTCTTTTCCATGTCAGTTTTCTGCCTTGATCTGGAGGTCAGTTTATTTTCAATGGATTCAACTGGTTTTGAGAGTGAAATGGAAATAATTTTTTCTACATAAACAACTACTAGAGAGCAAGGCAGCCTTTTTGTGCTTCAGAATAAGGACTTTGGCAGGAGTATATTCTGAAAGTGCGTTTTGCTATCTTTAGAAAAAAGCGATTGACGTGTAGTTTAATAATGAATGCAGTTGCCTGTGTGATCATAACTTGGCTCCTGTTTGAGCTGTGTTATGATTATGTCTGAGAGCATAAGCAGATTTTCTACTGATGCCTTTTTAAGAAAATCTTTTCTGGTAAATGTTTCTCATACTGAACGTTCTTGTAGGTGAGGGGGGAGGAACAGTCATGTGAGTTTCTTGTTCTTCCATTCTGCCTTGGGTTTTTTTGTGATGGGAAAGTGAAGAGAAGACAGGAATGCTCACAGCCATCTCTGGGACGACTTTCTACTGTCTGACCTTGTTGTCCTGCCAAGCCCCCCTGCAATTCCTGCTGCTGCATGCTCCCATATTTGATGTTCTTTATATTTTTTTTTATATTTTTTTATATTTTCTTACCCATTACTGTGAAACAAGCTTTGGGTTACTTCTGCCTTACTATTTTTATGCCTCTTGGGTATCCTTGAAGATACCTTCACAATCTTGATAAGAGAGGATAGTGGTAGTGACCGAACCAGTAGTGACCGAAATATTTTGGTGCCTTTAAGATACTTGGGGGTTGGGCAGTCTGGTTCATTTTTGACAAAACTTTTCTGGGCATTTTGGGCGTTTAAAACACAGAATTCATCAACTTCTGGTGAGTAGAGAGTGCAGCGCAGAGAAGTCAACATCTGCAGGCATGTCTTCAGAGTTTCAGGTGTACAGGAAATGAGGCACATGGTCAGATGTTATTTGAACTGGCTTGTCTTGTTTCAGAGAGTATTCTGTGACAGAAACAAGGATTTGATCAACTCCTTCATAGTGGCGTGCAGATGGCTTGAGCAGGTCCCTAATTCTGACTGGGAGAAACAGCCCATACAAGTAAACATTCATGGAGCCTGATAAGAAATTGGATAGCCCAAAATTGGGTTTTTATTAGTTGTGTTCCTGGAAAATTACTTTTTTTTCCTTTTCTTTACAATGTTTATTACATTTGTATGCTTAATTAGAAAATTTAAGTACAAAAGTGTTTCCTTTTTAATTGGGTATGTCTTACTTCAGGGAATCTGTATTCTTTTCTGAGTATGACTATGTCCTTAAGAATTATGCAAGTAACCACAAAATGTTTTGAATTACCTGAAAGAAGATTGCAGTCCTTTTTATTTAGGTGGGAATAAACTCATTTGCTTTTGGTATTATAGGGTTTCAAATTAGTATCTTTGGAGGGAAAAGCAGTCTCTGAAATTTGCCACCACATTGTTTTGCTCGTGCTACACTTTTTTTTTTTTTGTCTGCTGCTCTAAACTTGAGCATCTTACTGAAACTGTTTCACTTTTTGGTTAGACGCTGGGAAGGTGGAGATCCAGGTGTATCCAATCAGAAGACACCGACCACTATCCTCCTAACTCCAGAAAGAAAGTTTCATAGCTTTGGCTATGCAGCAAGAGATTTCTACCATGACTTGGATCCCACTGAATCAAAGCACTGGTTGTATTTTGAAAAGTTTAAGATGAAACTGCATACCACTGGTGTAAGTAATAACCAAGTAGCATTTGCTACACAAATTATTTTCCTCTGAACAGTACTAGATAGCCTGAAGATTGTCAACTAGATATGAAGCCGCTCTATTTCTAAGTTTAGAGAGTAAATTAAGCAAATGAAACTCTTCATTTAACATGATTCATTTTGCTTCTCATTGCATTTGGCAACTGTATTTTGTCAGCCTTCTTTCTAAATCTTAGAAGTTCAGTGTCTGCTTTGCTTAGATCTTCATGTCCTTATTTTCCTGGGTGAAATTCATAGCTGTCTGGGAAGTCTGCATGAGTTGGTTTGTTCTATAAATCTAGTCAGCAGAAATGGAATATAAGAGCCATCCTGAGTTCTAGCGCAGAAGAGCAAATTCACCCAGAATTTGTTGCCAGAATTGCAAGTGCACATCATACCGTTAATTTGATGCTACTCCTATTGATTATATTTTTGTCTTTAATCCATTCTAGAGTTTTGGGAATCAGCCAGTACTTTCTCTGTTGAGGTGTTTTCCAGTTTCATGTGTTGGTGGGAAGCCAAAAATCTATGCTTTTAGCTCTTAACTTGGCTTAAATTTCTTGCATATGCAGTTTTGTTTAAATTAATTACAGATACATTTATTGCAATTATTTAATATTTAATCCATATTTCTGCCTGCAGTTATCTACAGACATGGTAAGTGTTTAAAAACAAAGTCTAAAATAAGCAGCAAAATGTCATGATCCAGGAAATTCAAGTGATGAGTTAAGTCCTCTTCAGAACAGTTTTGTCACTTTTTCCTAACCAGGTGGATAACGAGGATTCCCTTTCCTCAAGCAGTGGGAATAAATTTCATGTTTAGCTTTTTCTTTTAGTAACTTCCTGTTATTTTCTTTCATGTAGAATCTTACCATGGAGACAGACCTGACAGCTACAAATGGCAAAAAAGTCAAAGCACTTGAGATATTTGCTTACGCTCTGCAATTCTTTAAGGAACAGGCATTAAAGGTGGGTAATACTTCCTTATCAAGATCTTCTGTATTTATAACTGGTATAAAGATGAGCTTAACACTTTTAACCTTGCCAAGTTTTGACCTCAGTAGTATTTGATGTAAACAAAGGAAGGCAGGTGTAGAAACCCTGGGCAAGCTGTGGACTCGAGGTGCTCACAATAGTCTGAAGTATTATTTTCCATTTCCCATTTGAAATGTTGCAATACTCATTTCTTGTAATATTCTCCGTGGATCACAAGATTGTTTATTGTGTTCTCCAGTAAAATACATGGCCTCAGTAAACTGGTTTTGAGATTTAAAACCTCATGTAAACAGTCAGTTGTGAATTAAGTAAACATTGGCTTCAAACGTGCCACTATAATGTCAATGTAAGTGTAACCGTTCCTGGGTCAAATCAGAATATTCATCCAAGCAAGCATTGTTTAAAATAGCCTTGTTGCTAAAAGCTAACCTACTTTTTTGAATTTATTGTCTCTGAGGTCTCAGTCTCTTGCTTATGGCTGCAGAGAAACAATCCTACCACTACCATTCAAATGCCTCATCGTTTCAAAGACTTTTTAAACTACTTTGTCGTTGATTGTGGAGTCACAATGACTATGAAGCTGTGCACAGGGCGGGGAGATTGTTAGCAAATATGAACGCTGTTGGGTACAATCCCATATATTTACTGTGCTGCCTGTTCAAGGCTACATCCTTTCCTGATGTTAATAACTGGCATTTGTGAATAAATCCTGGAACTATTAGACAAGCAATGTAAGTGAGCTGTTACTTTGGACTATAATCTGTCTGTTTCTGGTGCCTTGTGCAGTATAAAGGTACTACTTTTCCAGCACAGTTTTTTGAACTGCAAAATAGCCAAACAAACACAACACCTTGGTTCAGCACATGCAGAAACATTTTTTTACATTCTAAAGGCCTGTTGTTTACCTTTCTGAACCTTTCTATGTTTGGATGAAGATTTAGGTAGGACATGTGGTAATGACATTTTACTTGGAACCTTTCCAAAACATGTCAGTGTATCACCTAATTTGCAAATGCAGTACAGACTTCCCTCTATTTAAGGGGAAAAAAAGGACAATAAAAGTACTAAAATAGTCTTGAATGTTTGCATAAAGCAAAATTTTGAAGGAGCAATCAGTAATTTGTTTTTATAGGGGGTTAACTATAACTTCCCCTTGTTAACTGCGTTGTAAAACTTTGATTTACAGGTAAGTGGTATATAAAGAAGTAATTGAAAAATCCAGTTTGTACAACATAATGTTCATCAGTGACACTTCAAATACTTTTCTGTCTATTAATTAAGATATAAGTGTGAATTCTTCAAGCTAACAGCAAATACCACACCGCAACTAGGAATGTATATAAATGTTCTGTAACTCTGTAAATTGCTGCTTTTGCAAAAAACACATTTTCTACTTCATGTTAGCAGTAAACTTTTCTATAGGCCTCCTTGAGAAGGCTTCAACCCTAATCCCACCTTTTGGCACAGTAAAGCATTCTCGACAGGTTGGAAGTAATCCTGACTCATAGCATAGATGTAACAGGAAGAAAATTGAAAAGAAAGAGTTACTGTTACTGGAGACAGCAGAAAATTATATTTTCTTATAAAGTATACACCTATCATTTTGCATTCACCTTTATTTTCCTTTTATTTAGGAGCTTAGTGACCAAGGAGGCTCGGACTTTGAAAATACTGAAGTAAGATGGGTTATTACAGTGCCTGCTATTTGGAAACAGCCTGCAAAGCAGTTTATGAGACAAGCTGCCTACAAGGTAATATTACAGGCTGAATGTAGAAAGGCCCCTTTAAAGTCCTAGTTGGTAGGCTAAATGATAAACTGTATTTGGGACAATTAGCTCTAGTATAAACTGTATAAATAACGGGTTAGAAACATTGAAAGAGGAGTTATCTCTGTCGAGCAGTAGCTTAAGTTATATGTATTCACCTCGTAACTGCTTTTTCTTTCTATTTACTTTTATATGTTCATGTACCTCGCTGTAAACTGATATTTTAGTCATGTCGAACAATATATTTGAACTGAATTCAGTGCACATGGAACAGATGCAGTTTTGAGACCCAGGGGAAAGTTGTTTTTAAAACACTGGACACAGTTTTGTTTTGTTAACTTTCTTTAGGTCATCACAGACTTTTAAAGTAAAAAAGGGAAAAAAAAAAAAGGAGGGAAAGCAAAGAGCCTCCTTGGTGGGACTTTTTTTCCAGTTCCCATTTTCCCACAGTAGGAATGAAAGGACTCTGAACTGGATAGTCTGGATATAAAATTAAATTCAAATGTTATTTTCACCAGTGAGGGTTTCATCTGCATTTAACTCTTTCCCCGCAGCCGCCCCCCCGATATATCCGCTTTCCACGTGCATGTTCTTTATTTCAGTTTTGGTTTGTGTCTTTAATACATGAGATGTGCATTTTCATCAGCATATTCATTGTCATTTTCGGGTTTTTTGGTTTTTTAATTTTTGGTCAGAGACTTGCATAACGCATTGGCAGCAGCTGTGTGATGCACAGTTTGTAAAATAGCTATCAGTTCATGAGTAATGTGTCAGAGTGGTCCTGGGAAGCACCCAGATTTTTCTAACTCTGTTTCTAACTATCTCTAATGTTGAGCAACGTTTTTCTTAACAGTCTGTATTGTGGGATTGCTAATGCTAGTGCCAGAAGCAAAACACTCTTAAAGTTCTGATGGAAGGACACGGTTGTAGGTAAATCTGAAACACTAGAGACCCATTCATTATCTCTGTATATTGTTGTCTGCCTGCTGTCTGTGTGCATGTGTGCTCGTGAAGTGGCAGCTGTGTAAGGAGCAGGGCAGGATAAGGTAGATCTCTTGGCATTTCTCATTTGTGGCACAATGGAATGTTGTTAATTAGTGTCTGTGTCTGTGGTTGTGTCTGTGATTGTGTACTTTTATGGGCAAGCTTGATAAACAGCAAGGACTGACAAGGCTTTTAACTCGGGGTGTGTGAGCAGTTGCAGGAAAACATGAGTTTAGGGAAATAATTGATGTTAACTTGACACATGGTTGATTGTTTTTAAAGTAGTGGGAATGAAGAAACAAATGCAGAAAACTGAGAATTCTGCATTGCCATTCCGTCTTTCAGATTCCTCTTGCTGGATCCAACACATTCCTCAAACCAGTATGTACAGACGGATCCTAAGTTGTGGCTCTTATTGCTAGCTATTGGAAGATGCAAGCATCTTGGAAATGAGCACTTTTGTTGTAATGAGCACATCATGTAGAGAAAAGTGTGAAAAGGTGGTGGTAGAAACCCTGTTACTGGAAACACACTGCAGTACAACCACTAGTCTAAGCTGAGAGTTAACTAGTGGGGAATGTTAATGAGCTGTGAAAATCTGCAGAGTAATCTGTGTCAAGTGAGGTAGCTCTAAGAGAGCAAAAGCACTAACGGTTTAAGTCACTGATTCACAGTGACTAGAGCCTAGCCTTTCTGGAATGGTTAAGCACTTGTCTAGGAAAAGCTAATGGAATTAATCAAGTAGAGTAAGAAGTGTTGGAAATCTGCTTCTGTGCTCAGCATCCATCAGTTTTTGAACAGGCCACAATCTCAGTGCACCTCTGATGTCCCCTCATCTCCGTCTTGCTTTAAACAAAACACTGCTGGCCTGGAACTCTTAATCTGCCCAAGGGCTCCTGCATTGCTCCCTTCCAGCTGCTGTGCTGCTTTCTCATTGAGTGAGTAATCTGGGTGTTCCCTGCAGCTCACAGTTCTTCCTCTCTCTTCCCATCCAGGCTATCCAAATCCTGCTAATTCTGTCTGCATGACAGCTTTTCCTGTCTGTTCATGCTGCTGAGCTTTCATCCAAGCTGTCAGTGATTTTGCATCTTGGTTACTCCAACACAGTTTCTTTGGCTTTTGGCAGCTGTCATGTGGCCTGGTTTGTATCTCTTCAGAATATTGCCACTAAAGACTTTTGTAGCCTTGCATTTGACAGGGAATCAACCCACGTTTGATTCCATCTGTGTCATCTCAGACATAAGCTGCATGTCCTGGACATGAATGAGTATCTGTACTGCTTATTCATTTTCCTCTTCTGAAACCTTTTCTAAAATGCTGGGTTTTTTCGTGCCTACCAAAACTTGACTGTGATTAGTCTGCTTATATAGGAAAACTACATCTCATTGCTTCTTGCTGTTACTCTGCCTGCCCTGTCTGTATTCATCTGCTGTGCTTTGTGTATCCTTAACTCTTTTTATACCTGAGTTGCTATTACCTCTTTGAAGCAGGTATTTGTTTGTTCTCGTTTATCTTGCTCTCTGAGGCCTGCTGAGGCACTAAGTCTGGTAGGATGTAGAAAGTTGCATGTCTTTACAGCTTACTTTGCTGAATCAAAATTGCTTTATTCCTGAATAACAGGCATTTCTTCCTGTCCCTTGTGCGTAATTCCTGTGTATCCAGAGATGGTTCTAAAGCTGTGTGACACTTGATAAGGTCTGGTCATAATTGGAGAGAGCTCTGTAGCAAGAGCAGAGTGTCAACTCTGTAGGACCCACTTAGGCTTAAGTTTCCTTTCCCAAAACATGTCTGCTGGGATTAGTGTGTGTTGCATCAGTTTTCATTATGTCCTGAGTAATGATTCTTAGGATTCTTAGTCAGGTTTGCCATTGTCCTCACCAGTAAAATATAAGGCATCATAAATAGCATTAACTTTTCTTTTTTCTGTGTCCCAGTTGTTCTGTTTCAAGTTCTTTGCTTTGGTGTAGTTCTGTCAGAAGTGCTGTATTTGCCAGTATTAGAAAAAATTCCATTCTCTCGAACAACTCACATTGTGACTAATAAATTCAAATTGCTGATATATTTTCTTATTTGGAAGATCTTGTCAGCATGGTCCAGTTGGACAGCATGTGGGAGGATGGGACCTGCCCTTATTGCTCTACTTGCAGGGGGAGCTAAATGCAACTACCTGCACTGGGCCTGAGGTTTAGACCCCAAAATGAAAGAATGGCTTAGGCGTGGAGGCAAACCACTTCCTGCTCCTGAGCATGGCCTGGCACGTACAGCCTCATCAGAATTACATGTGAACTTGGATCCCACCTCTGTGTTACCTGAGATCCTACTGACATGAGAAAATTCATTGTTTTGTTAGTCTTGTATTACTGATGAGAAAAAAAACCAAAACAGTGTGTCCAGTAATAGAAAGACGAAACTTAAAAGTAGTCAAGAACATTTGTGTAGAAACCCATTAAATCTAGGTAGCCGTGAATAGTTGGTTCAGTATTAGCACTTTGCTGTTGTAATACATTACTGTGAGCAGGACTTTCAATCCTTTATCTAAGTGGGATTCAGGCGCTGCAGTTTGTGTATTAGAGGAGCACAGGATCCAATACTCTTGGCAGGTTGTTTCTTTTTAGTAAAGACATTCTTCCAGGTGATCTTTCAATACACATTCCTTGGGCACAGTAAGTGCAGAGCAGAATCTGCAGGCTGGAATTCCTTGAACATGCTAATAGGAGTAAAGTTTTAAGGAAGAGTTTGGAGTGTGATAGGAGTATGGAAATGCAGAAGTTGTAAAATAAGGTAGTAAAACATGGCATAACAAATGCACTCAGGGCAGAGTGAAGGAAAGGGAAGGATGTTGCATTTTCATAAACTTGCCCAAAATATTCTGTAGGCTTGCAAACGTCATTCGTTTGTTCTACTTCGGGATATTGATGGTTCTTTTTAATATGTACTGTTGATTTTTGAAATGGAGTTCTAAACCTCTGAAGTAGATTTATCTTTCAGTTACAGATAGCAAATAAAATAATATGCATGGTAAACTTGTATAAACAAAAAGAAAGGTAGTCTAAGTTATAGGCTTAAGTATATGAGCCTGAAATTTCAGAGGCTTTCTCTAACCTGCTCCTATGCTGGATGTTTATTATTGTTTTCATATATGTTTTGCTGTGGAATGTGCACGATGAGAATTACTTAACACATTGTGTTGGGGTTCACATTACATTACATTGATCAGTACTACCTTGCTTTGTGGAAACCTTTGGAGAAAAATAAACAAATTTCATGAAAGATTGATGGGACCAGCACCTGAAATTCCTTGCTGATAAAAACATGATGTGAAGTATGTTTGGTTTTTAAAAAGATGACTAGAGAGACTTCACCAGATTGTAATCTGTGAAGCGGAGCTACACCTACTCCTTCGTAAATCTGTTCTTTGGTATAGAAATTTATTTGTATAGGGACAGTGTGAGGCTTCTGCTATAAACCACATATAAAGGTGTAAGCAGCATTAGGAAGCTGGTGGGGTTTTTTTAAATAGTACTTGTTAGTGAGGCAGGTGAGGTAGAAGTGTGTTAATACATCAACTACCTTGATTATTTGTAGCTTCCGGGGGATCTCTTGAGTCTGTGCTTTCACTTTTGTGATAATAAGATCCTTTTAATCATAAGGATTAAAACATTTATTGAGTGATGTGTTAGGGAGGATTCCTCATCTTGTAGCTGTGTTTAATTAGGAAAGGATAACTAATTGAGGGGTGGAGATTACAGAGTGGGAAATGGGTACTGGTTGATCTCTGCTTACGCATTTTAGCTACTCAGACAGGTTCACATGAAAGCAGAGGCAGTTGACAAAGCCATTTGCTAATCTACTCCTCTGCATTTCTGTTTGTCCACCTCTGTGCCACAAGGTGCAACATTTGGAGGTTTTCTTTTTCTTTTGTGGTGCACGTAAAATAAAAGGTTTCCATAGCATTCTGTCAGAGTGCGTCTGTGCTTGTCTTCTAAAGCTATGAAACACATTGCACATGATCTTAGAAATTGCCTGAGAGGTCACTGAAGCCAACAAAAATAACCAAAAATTAGATTCTTCATTCTGCTTGGTGGAAAGAATGTCTAGATGGGGTTTACCAACCAAAAGAAGAAAATGATGGTCTGAAAGGATGTAAACTACAATCATTAAGGAATGACAGAAATCCACAAACAAATGTAAATTAATGTGGACACGATCTAAAACTAGTGTTTGATTGTTTTTAATTAGTTCATAGAAAGGACAATGGTGAAGGATAATAGGTAGGTCTAAAAGACATCTTAGATGCCAGTATTAAGTTACAGAGAAAACAAATCCAAGCTGAAATTGGAACTGTAGTGAAAAAAGTTAAGGCAAAATCAAAAAGCCCAAGGTACAGAATAAGATGCAACTAACAGAAAATACCACGTGTATAGTTTTCTCTGTGCAAGTCCACTCAGTCAGGCCATTTGTGCCCCTTTAATATAATCAGCCTGAGCCATAAGGACCTACAATGAGGATATTTCAAAATAAAGTAAAGGAGAGAGCCTGACACACTAGAAATGTGAAACTAGACTTAAACAGGAAGAGTCAGGCTTTGCTGTTGTGGTAACTGATGCATGCCCATGGTACAAAAAAGCACTTCTAGAATATTATAACATGAAAAATTGAAAAGCTTATGAGAATTTAATGGCTTCATTTTTCTAATGCACAGTACTCATGAAACTTGCAAGTAATGTTCTCCTGCACCTTGGGGGATATAAAGTAATGCAGCAAAAAATTCTTGGTAATGCCACTTGGAGCTAAGCTTTCATTTATGGCACAAACGTGATCTGTGACAGCAATGCCTTGAGAATGAGCTGCAGCAACATCACCTTAGTGAAATATGAACTGAATGCCACTGTGGTCCCATCAACTTGTCACAAACGTAACCTCCACCTTACCACATTATCATTGAGCAGTCTGTGGCTCAGCTTTAGTAATGCTAATTTAGATTTATTTGTGGTTCCAGTACCTGAGAAACTTCTGGGGGAATGAAAGGGCAGAGGCACAACAAAACAAGCAGTTTGGAGATTTTTTTGCACAGGAAAAACATTGGTAATTTCATGGTCTTGTGGTTGTCCTTACCTAATAAAGGATCCAGGATGCTTCTCCCTAGAAAACTGTGTCTGCATTTCTGGGATTACTTCTGAGACCAGATTGTGATAGACTAGATCTGGTGTCCTAGGTAAGGTCCGCGGTAACTATTGATAATCTTTTATATCTCACATATACAAGAAATCCTTTTCTTTCTCATAATGACCCAGAAATCTAGTGCCTTGCCTGTGTGTAGCAAGAAATTATCTTTCTTGTAGGCAATTCACGAAAGCTTTTTGAGAAATAAGCACAGGTAAACTGCGGAACCTTCTCCATGAATTTTAAACAAAAGTGCTGCTTCATGATACGTAGACAGTGGTTTTAATTCAAGTATATCCTTCCTTATGCTCCACTTTCCTTCCTAAAGAAAAAAAAAAGTTTTTATAGGTTAAAAAAGAGAAATTGTAATGCAAAATCCAAAAGACCTGACAAATATACAGCCCAAATGATTCCTAGTTCGTGTTAAATAAAAGAATAGATTATAAAATTATAAAAATAATCTATGAAGTATAGAAATGCTCAGGTAAAGCGATCTGTACTCTTAGCTGGGTAATAGCAACACCAAGAAAAATAAATTGAGGCAATCAGAGTGTTCTTAGCGAAGGCATTTATCTTAATAAGACAGCCTAGCTGTCTATAACAAACTGCTTCATCTAATCAGTGACCACACAAATGCCCCAGTTCTGGCTGTAGCCAGTGCAACTCCACAAATTCATTATTTTGAGTCTGCTGAAAATAAAAGTCGCATTTCATTATGGTTCCAGGTGTCCCATTTATTTTCTTGCTTTTCAGAGTAAGATAATGCCATAATTTCTAGACAGCCTTTAAGAGGGAGAAATGTTACAGGCTATACATTACTTCTTGTCATAGGAATAGCTTTACTGATTGGTTAGTACACAGAAGTGAAATATCAAATGGGTTCTGCTTTGGTTCAAAGCAACTTGCTAAGTAGTGTGATCAGGTATGTGCATGACTGGCAGCCAGCATAATTATTCAGAGTACAAGTACCCCCCATCCCAACAAACTTCACAAATAGCTCCATTGAAAACCTTGGTGTTGAGTTGGATACTCAGAAGTTGATGCATTGGCTTTAGGGAGTGGTTTCACAAAATTTGGCTCAAGTGACTTGTAAGATGTTGTGTAGGAAGCTTGTAGCAGAGCTGAATGCAAAAAAATTGGGCTTCAGGTCCACATCTGCTATTTTAGACAGCATTCGCATACTTTTAAGCATAAAGACCATATTTTAACTCTACAATAAAATATAGGAAAATGAATTTATTAGGAACTGAATTTCCCTCACCAACAAGACATTGGACCAAGGCAGATTTTTTTTTTTTTGAATGCAGGTTATGTTAATATTGTAAACTCAACTTGTGCATCCTTGATACAGTAAACTAATTGCTTTCAGTATGTTGCATCACTTTTTAAAGTGACTGGTGGCTGATGTTTAAGGTTAAAGGACTGCTTAGATCTGTTGTGCTCTATATATTTTCAGATTGAAAAAAAATGTACTGTGACAAATGTTTCCTTTTGATCCCAAGACACTTAAACAAAAGTTCTAATTGCAATCCGTACAGAAACCTGTGAGGACCTGAATAGCTGCAGGCTTGTAGCAGAGACTGGTACTGCTGTCATACTATCAGACACAATGGAATCCCTCTCACTGATACACTCAAGGATTTGACATGAAAGTCACAAACACAAGGGATGAAAAAGTGTGTAGGTCTTTGGCCCTTGAAAAGGATTTCTGGTCTTTCTCGGTGTGGAATACCTGCAACGTTGTAGAATCTTGGAAGTGTTAAGTGGAAGTGCTTGTTGGAGATTATCTAGTCTGCCCTTCAATTTGAAGCAGAGTTATTGCCAACTCACCAGCTCAGCAGTGGCTTTGTTTAGCCAAGTTTTAAAAATCTCTAAGGACAGAAATGCCTGTCTGAGCATCTGTTCTGGTGCTGCATCATCTTTCTAGTAAAAAGAGGGGTTTGTAATACCCAATTTGAAGAGCTGCAATATGTGGCTGTTGCCCCTCATTATATCTGGTGGCAAGACTGAGAGAAGTTGTGTTCTGCTGCCTTTGTAACTGCCCTTCAATAGCTGCAGGCAGCTATTAGACCACTCCTTGGCCACTAAGAGTTTCTTCCACCATAAAACTAATTTTAATTATAAATAAAATGCTAATCTAAACCTCTTGCTCTGGTATTTTAAAAGCAGGGAAATAGTGTATAAATATATAATAGCATCTAGTATCTACATCCTCATGGCAGTAGGGAAGATATCTGTAGTCTCAAAAGAGAGGTCTTAGGATAATCCCAAAACCCTAAGGACAGTTTAAAGGACGATTTTTACACTGGGGTTCATCCTTCTATGTCTTTCATGTTACTTAATCATTCATTCTTGTGCAAAGCAAATAAATGAACTTTTACAGGGATCACTTAACTTCCAGTTTTGTGTCCCCTCCCTTAAAACAATGGCTTATCCACTTTTCATCTTCCATGGCTTATATACCCTGTATTTGCAAAATGAAGTTACTTGTATTTAACCATAGACTGAGAATTCATTTCTGCTTTCTCAAGCAGTTTGCTCCCAGAGAGATGAGTATCTTCATCTTGTCACTTAGCTGTACAGAAGGGGAAACTGACTCTGAAGGAATTCTGCAGCTGTGATAATTATCCACTATTTTCTCACTTGTGAAATGCAAAGTATGAGTGGCACCTGATCACATTAGGATCTGTGCCACAAGCCTAATTTTAGTTCAACCAGCAATAATAGTGTGAAAACATATGCATCTATGTATATCTATTATGTATATGCACGTATGGGTAGAAAATCTTGTGTAAGAGAAAGCCAAATGCTCTCTGTTCTGTAAAGCAAAACATGCCTCTATGACATTGTAATGTCAGATCTTTGCAGTATCAGCCACCACCCAAACATTGTGTTGACTGGATTAAAAAAAAAAAAAAAGTTAGTATTCAGTTTTCATCTGGGCTCTTAAATCCAGAGGATAAATATTTGAGAGGAGGGGAGCACCCAGCAGCTCTTCTTTCTGCCTTTGGCAAACCCAGCCTCTTTGCTGTGGTCACTAAGAGGAATCTTTGAAAATCTTGTTTATTTTGTGGCTGTTCAGCAATTTTAAGCATCTGTCTTTGAACAGGTAAGTGGACATTCTATTTATTCACTATATTTACTGTATTGAAGCACTCTTCATTGCTCCAAAGTCTAAAGGCAATGCATTGGTGTATGTGATGGTGTAGTGATTTTTCAACCATTCTTTGTGAAGGCTTCTCAAGGCTGAATATCTAGCAAAACTGCATGCACTGTGCTTTTCCTGCAGCTTTGTGATATCCACTTGCCCCACTCCCAGCCAACTCAGCTCCCTCTCGTGCATCTCTTTGGGATAGTGCTGAGTCTTTTCCCATGTTGCTCACCCTCCTTCCTGGTCTGCTCTGCCTCTGTAATTAGATCTCAGTCGTTTATTCGTGACATCCCAGTTTGATGGCACAGACCTGGAGAAAGTGCTAGCTAGTGAAAAAGGAAGAGGATTAGAGGAGCTCACTTACCAAGGCACTAAGTGGATGGTGTTACTGTGAGTCCCTTCACGTGATGAACTGATTAGTTTAAACAGCGTCAATTACCCAAGGCACTTCTTTTCCAACCACTCTTTTGTTTTGCATTCATTCAGATGAAGGCAGTACTTTCTTCATGTGGTCTGCATGGTGCTTAACTTGCAATCATGCCTTTCCTATTGTTACTAATTACAATAAATACCTTGGAAAGTAGCAAAATGTTGATGTTAATTCTCAGCTCCTGTTGTTTTGGCTGAATGATATTGTCCTGCCGAGCTTTATTTCCTAATGAACCATGTTATCTTTATGGAGCTATTTCATGGGATCCAACGTTTAAAGTTTATCTCTGGTGCCTACAAATGGGACTTTAGTGGTAAAACACATTTGAAAGGTTCTTTCTACCAACCAGAAGAATGGATCATTGCACTCACCTGGTCTGCAGTGTTGCTTCAGAAGTGACTAAAGTAATGCAGTTGGTGAAGGTGAAAAGGTATGAAAGAAAAGTGGGGACCCAGGACTGTGATGTAGCTGTCCCTGCAGCTTGTGGATGTGCTATGCGTCACATGTAGAAATGGAAGTTTGCTGTTTGGCCAAGGGTAGCATTTGGCTGGGACACTGAACTGGAGGTCTGGGATTATGGAGGGATTTCCTACCTTATTGGGGATTCCTATGCAAAGTTAGAAAAGATTCCTTAGTCTCTGTGCCTTGTTTTTGCAACTGTGTAGTGAGGGTGATTCTTTTGTACATGTTTATCTATTTATGTTTCATTTTTGTATCTAGAAATGTCCTATTAATTGTGAATGCAGTGCCTACAGCCCTGAGGCAGTACTGAATTAGATCTTAGATAACTACACAATACATCAAAGCAGGAAATTACAATTCATCCAATCAGTTCTTTCAGTCAGCTTCATAACTCAAAGAAACAGGTGCACTCCATGTAAGGCATGTTCCTCGTGTTGCAAATCAGTGGTCAGGCCTTTTTTTTTCTTTCCTTTAAAAAGATATCTGATGTATTTCTCTGAAAAAAAACTCCTAACTGTTGATTTCTGTAGTTTGAAAGAGTAGTAATAGGAAATGTGTACCTTGTCAGTGATGATGTATTTCCTAACATACTATTTCTTTTGAGGTCACTGTGGTGTAATAAATAAAGCCCGATAGAACAACAGCATTCCTGCCTGGCTGTGGAGGACTACAGCTAAATGCTGATTACAGCAGCTTTCAGAGATGGGACCTTTTCATCTAGGCCTACCTGATGGCTTTCATTGCCTTTTGAAAAGGTTCAGACTACGTAGAATTTTCTGCTATAATACTGTCTTTAAGGTCATATACAGGGCTGTATTAAAAAATATAAAAGAACATTGCTTTTCTTTGCTGTGAGACTAGGCTTATATAAATGCAGCCTTACCCTGCAAATAAATTAATTTTTAAGAACTTTTTTGGTGCTCAAAGAATTTTTTGTAATTCCATGATGAATTTTCCACTTTTGTGGTTTTGGAGAAATGGCTGTTTCCTTTATGTCTCATAAGTGATCACTCAGTTTATACTGGTAGTGAGTATTATGGGAGAAAGAAAATCTCCTTAGGAGGCTTAAGTCAAGACACTGCACTATTATAAAGTTTGCTAAAATCTGCCCTGGGCAAAAAGCAAATTGATGCATCTGTCCTACTGCCAGAATGATCTGTAGAATGTTGAATATCGAGACATTATTTAGATCTGTCCTGTTCAGGCCTGTTAACTTGTGAATCTCTGTTCTTAATTACAGTAGTACTTGTGCAGCAGTGGGCAAGAACATGGAGTGAGGCAGATAGAAAGCAGCAAGTGTAAAATACAGCAGATTCCCAAATGTCTTCAATTAATATTTTTAACAAATGCATCACTGTTTCTTTGCGTTGCTGCCTGCTGTTTTCCCTCCTCTTTCTCTGCATGCTCAATATTTTTCTCCCATCTGTCCCTTGCTCCTTGGCTGTAATGATGGGACAGATGCACTGCCTCCTAAGTCTTCATCTTAGGGCTTGTATTAAAACAACCTCATTGCTCCATTCCTCCCTAGCGTTGTGTGTACGTTCATGTTGCTTTATCATCTCCCCTTCCT
Source organism: Pachyramphus minor (assembly GCA_013397135.1). Taxonomy (NCBI): domain Eukaryota; kingdom Metazoa; phylum Chordata; class Aves; order Passeriformes; family Tyrannidae; genus Pachyramphus; species Pachyramphus minor. The sequence continues at coordinate 197,436 of VYXB01009667.1, forward strand.
GCATTCTCTCTGTGCTGTGTATGGATATATATATATATTAACAGTAATGTGCTATCTCTTGTGGTCTAAGTAGAAATACTACATACATTAGGTATGAAATATTGATTGCTATATATACACGTACATATATGTGTATACTTATATAAATATGTATGTGTGTATGTGTATATATATACATGTATATGTTGTGTGCATATAAAAATATATGTTGGTTGCCTTGTACCTTTCACTGTGGAAGGTTCTTTGTATGGTTTCTATGATGTGAAATAACGCCTTCTTCATTGTAACTGGCCTTTCAAACTCTGTAAGAAAAGCTTCTAAGCAAAAAATCTCTACATATTCTTCATGAGATTCTGCTAGGATCAGCTGTGCTTTGAACAGTTAAAAACTGCCATTTCTGTTGGATGTTTTCCTCAGGAGATATTTTGGGTATGTTAAAGTAATGGCTAGAGAGAAAAAGTAGCAAGAATAGCATCTGCTATACTTGGAGGGTCTGAGAACTCAGATCTGAGTTCATCCACTGCAGGTCACCGCCTTCCTCTCCTGACATGCAGGCTGCAATGTGAAAAGGTCATGGTACAGACCTGCTGGAGGAGGGAGGAAGCAAACGTTATTATTAATTGTTTACTGTTTTCTTTTAGCAGAAGCAGCCCTGGAAGTTTGTACCAAAATTCCCCCTAGAACAGATGATTTCACAGTTAATACAATCTTCCCCCTCAGCCCCATTGCCCCCTCCTTGAGTTAGGAAATACCAGTGCCTTCCCTGTGTGTGCAACTCAGTTCTTGTCACCTCTTGCAAATGATCTATGTTGTAGCCTTTGAATTTTAATATCCTGAGCAACAAACTATTTTTTCCCTAAAACATAATTTTGTCTTCAGTGCATAGGTTAGACTGAGACTAAGAAGTGATTTGTCTGTGCTGCTGACACATGCCCAGTACATGGAGCAGGCTGACCACACTTGAGTTCATCGACATCATTGCTAGAGATTGAAAAAACCTGCTTCCTGCTCAGATTCAGAGCTCTCACAAAACATGATAATGGATTTAATATAAGTGAAAAGTGCAGTGGGGTAGTAAGGAGCTATTTGTTCTTCAAGCCCTTATTGGATAGAGCAACAAATGCTGGCCTTGGAATTTCAGCAAGATTCAGATTAGGCTTCTACCAAAACTCTCCAAAGGCAAAGACAGTAAAGGACTGAGATAATCTGTGTGCAGGGACCATACATTTTTGGAATTCTTTAGCAGATTACATAAATGTCTTTCAAGGACCAAGTATTGATCCGTATCTCAAATGTTGCTCTTTCCAATGCAACAAATCAAAGCTTCCTGTGTACACCTGTGGGGGTAAGTGATGTTGAAGTGAGCTGGCATGAAACCAGCCCTGCTTGTGCCTACTACACCCAGACAAGTTGGAGGAAAGAGTGGGTTTATACAAAGGCACAATGCAAGAACTTCATCCCCAGTACAGTTTCAGAGCTTTATGTAAGCCTGGGTCTGCCAACATGCTTACAGGCAGATGCTGTGGTGGCAGGAGGCTTATGTTTGGACCTGTGCTTGATTGTTAGTATTTTTATACATTTTAGAGTTACTCTGGCTGCTGTGGACCTGTATTTTCCAAGGCTTGATAGTTTGGTTGCAAACACATAATATTTTTTCAATGTGTGTTGCCACATAGCTGGCAAGGTTTGATATTCTGCAGTATTTGCACAGTATTTTCCTTCCCAGACATTTATACTAATTTCAGATCATGCTGTTGAGTCCAGTGGATGTAACTAAAGCAGAAGGTTTTTCCCAACAGCAATAAAAGATGTAAAGTGACCATAGTCCCAGTCATGAGGTGTGCTTTTAAAATAATGAGCAACCGTGGTTAGTTTAACCCTCACTTTTTTATTTTGAATTTTTTGGTTGTTTTGCCTTTTTTGTTACCAACAGTGAGGAAGATGCTTTCTGTAACCATCTATTTATCATGTTTCATAAGATGGAGAGGGTAAAATGAGTCGGTAAATGTGAAGGACAATTTTGTATCTCCAAGTCTTACCCTGGTATTGCTTTTAAACCAGCTTTACTTCGAGTTTCTAGCTTCAGGTGTAAATTAGGCAGCAATTCCTACAGTCCCACAATGTAGCTGTCTGAAAAAAGCCAAACTCCAGCCCAGGTCTGAAGTATTTCTGTGTGAGTCTGCCTTCTTTTGGGAATGCTCTGGAGACACCACAATGTGTGTGTATGAATTAAAAGGCTGGAAGACTGAGTGTGGAAGCAGAAACATGTTTGTTTTGTTCTTTATTTGCTAGCATACTTTAGTACTCAGGCACTTAACTGAAAAATAATGGCAAGTAAACCAAAAGTTGGGCAGAAAGAGCTGAAGTATATTTTCTGTTTTAACATAAAATCGTACTGTAGGCAGAAGTACAGGGGAAAAGAAATGAAAACACAATTTTGTCAACTGTTGTTTCAATATTTTTCTAAGTCCAGCTCTAAAAGTGCACTGTGTAGTTACATAAGAACTTGTGCCTTCTTGAAAATATATGTGTCTGAAGGCTGAAAATCCAGAAAGAAAATAGAAAAAATGGCAAATGTTGATTTTATAATGTGAGATTAATTTTAGGCTTGTTCTCATTACATTTTAGGGAACCTGCCCTGTTGTATTTTCTGTCCTGGAATAAACTGAGCATTTTGAAGATATTATAAAAGTGAATGTGCTTAAAAGCAATGGATTTTGAAATAGAAAGTGTTGGTTGTAAGTCAGAAGATGCATTACTGGCAAAGTGTATTGTATATTGCTGTATAGTTAAACAGTGCAGGAACTTCCTTTCAGCAAGGGCTGTGAATATCTGGGACATAAAGCAAGGCATACTTAAAATACTGTTGTAAGGAGGAGAAGCCAAAGGTACTCTTTCATGTCTTCGAGAAGGCTGGGGCTTGTCTTAGCAGGCAAATTCACAGGTTAATTAGGAGTTCAGGTTTTAGGCCATTCATTACAGGTTTCAAAATTATTTCCTTCGTTTCTCCACCTGTCATGTACACAACTGCTTGGTTAGACACTTAGCATGGTAAGTGCATGCATTCTTCCCTGTGACAGCCTGTGAAATTGTGCTATACATTGTGGGCAGGAGGATTCCCAGACCCAGAGCTTTACCACTGGCAGCAGCTCCTTTGTGGGTTGAACTCAAAGGGATGACCTAAACTGAGCCCGTGAGCTGGGGAGAGCCTTGTTCAAGAGCTGAAAGTGTCTGCTAAGGCCGCAGGACTTCCCACCCCACTTCTCTGATGGCTTCTCTCTTTCAGGCAGGAATGGCGTCTCCTGAAAATCCCGAGCAGTTGATCATTGCCCTGGAACCCGAGGCTGCCTCTATCTACTGCCGAAAGCTCCGCTTGCACCAGATGATAGACCTGAGTAGTAGGGCACCTGTCAATGGCTACAGCCCGAGTGACACTATTGGAACTGGATTTACACAGGGTACTTCTGTTCATTCACTTCTTGGGTTCTTACGCATAAGTTTACTTTGTGTGTGAGGGCTGTTTTCTTACTGTTTCTTGTTGTCCTTATTCTCTTGAAATGCTTCAGTTCGCTTTTATAAACTGTTTTGCTGTTTGCTGTAGTTAGACTAGTTTAGACATTGATCCAGCAAACATCACGGAATGGTTTGGGTTGGAAAGGACGTTAAAGGTTGTCTAGTTCCATCCCCCTGCCATGGGCAGGGACACCTTCTACTAGACCAGGTTGCTCAGAGCCCCATCCAACCTGGCCTTGAACACTTCCAGGGCTGGGGCAGCCACAGCTTCTCTGGGCAAAGTGCGCCAGGGCCTCACCACCTTCACAGGAAAGAATTACTTCCTTGAATTTTAGCATGCAAGTAGCTTCCTTGCCTTGGCTTTTTTTGCATGTTGTGGGAGTCTTTTAGTATTTTCACAGCAGTATTTTTCTGCCTTAATTTAAGTCAGTACTTCATGTTGAATCTTTTTTTTTTAGTTTAATTTGTTGGAAACATTATGTGTTTGATTAGCTGCATTATTGAAGCGGTGTTAAATAACTGGATCTGCAATGAAACTATTAGTCTGAGGTGTTCCAGAGTTTTTGGCAGGTGCTTTTTGATGTCATCTTCATGAAATAACCATTAATGACTTTCAACACTCAATGGAACATGTGGTGTTGGAATATAACAGTGAATTTATCTGCTCGTGGAAGACCAACTAGATTAGGGCACTTCTGACTTACTGACCTGGGATCTGTTCCTAGTGTCAGTGTTCGAAGACTGACTTAGAGTGAGGGACAGGGCTTAGACCACAGTGTAAGTCACTTGCCAAAAGATCCTTCGTCACCAGAATTTTTTGAGCTTGGTATCCTGTTGAAATTGGAGGGAAGTAGGAGAGAAAAAAAAATCGACAGCAGTAAGAGTTGATTGCTGCATAATGCACATATTTGCCATCTCTGTGCACTGTAACAATTGCCCTGATATTAACAGTAGCGTGACAGTCTATCCCAGAATGAATTTTTTAGAAGGATCTGTATATTATCACATTTGCTAGGTCACAGCAGTAGAGGCAAATGGAAAATTAGACTAGTAAAGCTATTCCTGCACTTACCAGAGCATTTTCTTTTTCCAGTTAGCAGTGTCACTACATCATTGTCTCAAATCCATGCCTCTCCTTGCCAGCTCTTGTCAGATGTGTTCAGTGTTTGGAGGCCCATGCAGACTACAGGACACAATCTGTTTCCAGGATATAGTCCCTTCAGGGGCCCCTCAGCTTCTGTCCCCCTCGTTCATGTCCTGAACCATTCCAGTTCCATGTGATTCTACATGCACTCACTTTCAGACAACACAGGGATTTGCCTCTGGGAAAATAATAAAAGAAAATAATTTCTCTGGATAAGGTTCTGAAGCTGGGCAGAATCTGTCAGATCATGGATTTCTGCTAACGGGCTTTTTCTTGGATGGGGTTACCGTTCTCCTTCTTGACTGTGTATGGTAAAAGCTATTGGAGATGAGAAAGGTTTCATGTCAAAATTAATGAAAACAAAGTTTGGAGTGAATTAATTTGGGGTTAGAATTAAAATTTCATAAAGGCATGGCAGGTACCCAAGACAAGCTGAGAACAGATTAAGGAGAAAAAACCCTTAAATATAAACAGAGAGAAGCACTCCAAGGACCATATTATTGCTGTGAAGTCAAAACAAAACTTTGACTGTTCATAGTAGCCAGGATAAGCTTAATTCAGTTGTAGTTAAAGACTGGCTCTTGTATTCACTTCTAGCCCACAGGACTGAATGAAAGGACTGACCTTGAATTTTGTGGGCTCTGTGTCAGGCCTTTCCTTGGACCTAGTGCTTGTTCTGTCCTGGAATGCTTCATCGTCTGAGCTCACATTGTGCTGCCAAGTCAGTGCAGTGAGGCTGGTGTGGCTTTCTGCTTCGTGGGGTCTTTATGAGGAGGGCACAGGAGCAGGTGGAATTGCTGGTCTGTCTTCTGGTCATAGGCACTATAGAAACAGGAAGCAAAATGCATTCTGTGATTTGCATGCTGATATTTTCAGAAGGAATTTTCACACATGACCGGATGCCTCTCCTCTGTAGTGTTTTATGAAATGCCTTTGAAGGTAAGTGAAGGATACACAGGGGATGTGGGGTTTTTTGATCATTCAGTTGTAGAGGTTGTTTTAGAAGCATAAGGAGTGATATTCTAATGATCCTGATTCCAGTGCAGTAATTTTTGTTCATCTGTTTTGTTAAGAAGTGATACATACAGGCCTGTCAACCTGCTTGCATAACCCTGCAACTTATGATACCCACTTCTTCATGCTTTTTTATACTCAATAATTTATTCTCTGTCAATCCCTAGCTAAGGAACACGTGCGTCATAAACGACAGAGTCGTACCTTTATGGTGGAAAATGTCATAGGAGAGATCTGGTCCGAACTGGAGGAAGGTAGTGTCCTTTCTTGAATAAGCTTTGCTCTCACTGGTTTTATATTGCAGGCAAATATTGTGTTTCCCATAAATGTGCTGAGCACTGCATTGTTCTCACCATGATTATAAATAGGAAAAGAAAAAGCCACAGGTTCATGTGCTGCTCTTAGTTACTAACGCTGAACTGCAATTCCGTATGCTCTAGCAAAATATGGTTTACTCAGGAGATGGTAGAAAGCCATCCAGGTTTTAAAATGCATGCAGAATATTTTCCTCAGAATAGGCCTTTTAAATATACCGTAGTATTAATTTGGTAGCCCACCAGAATGTACATAACAGCACAAGCAGTCCCACTAATCTACTTTACAGCTGCACTAAATCAATAGCTTTAGACATCTGACTTTTATATTTGTTATCAATCATTTCATCATATTTCCTAGTAAAGATAAAGTCTTCAACATAGAGATTCTGGCTTTCTCTAGGTCTTTGTCTCTCGTGGTGCTAATGCCCATGAGAAGCTCTCATTGCAGTGTGCTGGGTGATGAGACTAATGTAAATACCATTTACATTTACAACCAGGGGACCGTTACATCGTCGTTGACAGTGGAGGAGGCACAGTGGATATGACTGTCCATCAGATCAGGCTCCCTGAAGGACACCTTAAGGAGCTGTACAAAGCAACAGGTACTGCCACTTCCATTGCTTGCCTTGTGTCATTATATTGTATATTATATATTTATGTAATATTTTGATGTGTCACTCAAGGAAATGTATGCCTTTATTACATTTTACTAACAGTTCTGCCTGGAATAAGACCAGCATTTAAAATTAGTATAACCCAGCTGCTGGTCAGCAGACATGGATGAATCACTTAATGCATCTGATGCTTTTGAATGGCAAATCTCACACTGGTAAGATTACCTCGGGAATCAACCTAAGAAAAGCAAATGGGAGATTGTACACATTTAGGAGTGTCCACTCTTAAATACAAGTCCAACCTACACCTCCTCATGTGTGGATAAGAAGACAGTTTGCTTCTAATAAAAATGTTTCTGATTTATAGTGTTAGTTTTACTTTGGCTATGATGATAGAAGAGTAGAAGTGAGGCAAAGGTAAGAGCATGTTGTGTATTAGACCAGCTGTTACATTTAGGAAAGACACATCTTTCTGTAGACCTTCTCCCTTGACCGTCCTAATAGTGTTGCTCTGATGTGTGTGTGGTCAACTAGAAATGTAATAAGCAGTTCAGAATATTAAAGCTGTGCTTTGTTTGTGGTACAGGTGGGCCATATGGTTCTCTAGGTGTGGACTATGAGTTTGAAAAGCTCTTGTGTAAAATATTTGGAGAAGATTTTATTGAGCAATTTAAAATCAAGCGTCCTGCAGCCTGGGTGGACCTGATGATAGCATTTGAGTCCCGTAAACGGGCAGCAGCTCCAGACAGGACCAACCCACTAAACATCACTCTGCCCTTCTCCTTCATTGACTATTACAAGAAGTTTCGAGGCCACAGCGTAGAACATGCCTTGAGGAAAAGCAAGTAAGTAGACAATTGAAACCAGATGGATGCAGAATTAACTACTGGTAGCAAAGACAAATAATTCAAATATCCTAATTACTTGTAGACTGAAAGATAATAGTGTAAAAATGTAACATAAGGATGAGAAAATGGGATTGCCCCCACTGCAATTTCCAGAATGAAAAGTTCTGATCAATCTCTTGCAAAAGCTTTCTGTGCAAGACTTGCACTTGTCAGGTGTTGCTTTGTATGACTTTTGTTAGTCCACTACTGCATCACTTTCTTGACTTTGACTGTGTATTGTGAGTCCCTTTCATGTTAATTAGGAGCATCAGATCAAAGACAGAATTTGTTGCCTAAAAGGTAGTTACGAGGAACCTTAATTTTTATCAGCCTGGAACAAATCCAAGATTGTGAGATGTGTAAATTTGTTCATGGCTTGAGGACAGTTACTAGCAGTATCAGATCACTGGTAAAAACATGTACTACTGCATAAAGCTCTGCAAGGGGAAAGCATTCTTCTTTTGAAGTGATGGCAGGCTTTTGCCTCTTCTAGTATTTTACCAATTAGGTATTTTTCAATAAGTAGGTAGACATAATCCCCTCCAGAGATTTTAATTCATGATTTTTACTATCAAGAAGTCACCCTAAAGGACAAGATCATGGGCTGTTGTAGAAAAGGAAGTGAGAAGAAAGTAGAAATGGGCATTTTGCATCTTTTGAAATTATGTACTACAGGAAACCTGGAGATAATGGTATAAAAGAGAATGAACAAGAGAGCCCGTGAATCTAGGGCAGAATGCTTGGGACCTGAGAGCGACCTTCATTTTTGTGGGTTGCTTCCAACTCAGCATATTCTGTAATTCGGTGAATGTAGTATGCAGGCAGGAACTCCTGTATTTCTTTCAAAAGTTATTGGTAAATCTACTGTAAGCCTAAATGACTTGAAAGCTAGGAGTCACTTTCTAAATGAGCCTGAGGTTCTGAAATCATTAAAATTTCCCCCTCCCAAGACCATTTCCTTTTTATTAATAGTCGTAATGGTGAATCTTAGAGGGAATGCTAAAAGTTCCCTTCAAATGAAATGAAATAAATTGGATAACAGGATAGAAAGAGTATAAAGGTTGACATATAGTGTGCATTAGTGAAAGGGAGATTACTGAGCTGTATAGGTGTGTATCAGTAATGGAATAACCTAATACCTGTATTCACGTAATAAATGTTATGCCTCATTAAAAATGTTGTGCTCTCTTCTGCCTCCTGAGGCTTCCAAACTTGCTTGTTTTCCTTTTGTGTTTCCAGTGGCTTTGGCCTGCTACTGCTATAATCTAAATATTGCCCTTCTGGGGATGAATCAGTGCTGTTTCAAATGAGCGAGCCTTGGGTTGACTGCCAGCTGTTTCAGGAAGCAGTTGAGCATTGATAATGCTGCAAAAGGCAATCAGGCAAAGAAAACAACAATTAGGCAAGGAAAAATAATAATTCTATCTTAAAATTTTACATTGCTACAGTTGCTATGAGGCTAGAGTGAAGTGAAGCGCTTTCTTCCAAGCAAAATACGCACAGATCCTGTAAACTCATTCATTTACGTATGTGGTATGTCTGATGATTGTTTTACAACTCAGCTGTAATGTTTTAATGTTTTTTCCTAACTGTTCTTTTCCAGTGTGGACTTCGTGAAGTGGTCTTCCCAGGGAATGCTGAGGATGAGCCCGGATGCAATGAATGCTCTTTTCAAACCTACAATTGACCAGATTGTTCAGCACCTGAGTACGTATCTGTGTGTAATTCCACTTACCAACTGAGTTGAAATGGAGGGTTTTCTTTGCTGTTTCAGAGCAGTAACTGTAATAAAGTGAAACAACCTTCCTAGTATGTACCAGTTGTGGGCAAGGAATTTAGTTCTGAATCTTGTAGTTGTCTACAAATTAGTTAGGAAAATGATAAAAGTGAGGGACATCTCCTGAACACATACTCCTGCTTAGTTCTAGTTCTAGTTACTGAGTGTGATTCAGTCCTGTTACTGCCTAAGTTTCAATTATTCTGTACTTCCAGGGTTGCAAGCATTCACAAGATTAAAATGCACTGAGAAACCCAGGTCCTGCTTTTCTTTTTCCTGTTTCAGGCAGCAACTTAATAATGCCAGAGGTGTAACTAGTTTCTGATTTTTCCTGCTATTGAGACCTCTAGTTAGTTTCTTCTCAGTGGAAGGACACTTTTGTTCATGACTCTCCAAATCACATCTCTTAAATGCAAATAGTAAATGATGCATCATGATAAAAGTACTTCCAGGCATGGCTTAAGCAGCACTGAATTTATTTATCTGGTAATGGAAAGTGATGTGGGCTTATTGGGAAAACAATTATTTAAGATCCTTGTGGTGGAAGATTGGATTTGTATCGAGTATAATGTATGTACTGAGCAAAGTGTTTCTGTTCTACACATTAAAAAGCACTAACTGAATCATATTTGGAATGGAATATCCAGCTTTGCTCACTGTACGTGAGGGATTATTAGGTAAACTTCAGAGGTCAGAACTTATATATGAACAGGGAGGGAGAGGCCTAGAATTACAACAGCTGTACCATGTAACTCAGTCGTGCTGCCTCAGTTTTTTGAACTAAGGGTGAGCCTACAACTGAACTGCATGATATTCCTGAAAGTAAGGGATGTGGGTTTGAGCTAAGAAGGAACATCTGTAAAAATGTAAGGAGGTATAACTTTACAGATGGTATCTATTGTGGTTAAGATGTCAGGGTCAGAAATAATAAGTGACTTTAAAATGGGGTGACCTACCTGGAATGCAGTAATGGGTGTGGGAATCAGTTGGGTTTGAGAATGTCTTGCTGATACTTGATGTGGCAAGATGATGTCTGTTTCCCTATTACCCATAATGTGACTGGCAGGCTTTTGTTGCAAGAAATGTATGTCTCCCTTTACTGGTAGAAGCTAAATAAAAATTCTGTTTTAAAGGCCACTTCAGAAATATTGTATGCTTTGTGGTAAGTGAATTCATAGTGAAATAGAGTATAGTAGAGACTACAGAAGTGGGAGTAGTGAATGCTGAGAGTGGCAGTGTGAGCATGATGTAGCACTTTCAGATCTTGTGCATGTGTATGAAACATTCAGTGCAGTCAAACATCAGGATTTGCACTTGCATTGCTTTGTCACAGCGTATTTTTCCTTGTTGAATGGGCTCTGTTTCTGTTTAGGTGAAGTGTTTGACAAGCCAGAAGTGACCAACGTTAAGTTTCTCTTCCTGGTGGGTGGCTTCGCCGAATCCCCCTTGCTCCAACAAGCTGTGCAGAGCGCTTTTGGTTCGAGATGTCGAGTTATCATTCCTCAGGATGTGGGTCTCACCATCCTCAAAGGAGCTGTTCTCTTTGGCCTAGACCCTGCTGTCATCAAAGTGCGGCGTTCCCCGCTCACCTATGGCGTTGGTGTGCTCAACCGCTTTGTGGAAGGGAAGCACCCACCGGAGAAGCTTCTAGTCAAAGATGGCACACGCTGGTGCACTGATGTCTTTGACAAATTTATCTCAGCCGACCAATCCGTAGCCCTTGGGGAAACCGTGACACGCAGTTACACACCTGCCAAACCTTCCCAGCTAGTAATAGTGATCAATATCTATAGCTCAGAACAAGACAACGTTAGCTTCATCACCGAATCTGGGGTGAAGAAGTGTGGCACCCTTCGCTTGGATCTCACGGGAACTGACACTTCAGTGCCAAACCGGCGGGAGATCAAAACACTGATGCAGTTTGGGGACACTGAAATCAAAGCCATGGCCATTGATGTTGCGACCTCTAAAAGTGTCAAAGTTGGTATTGATTTCTTAAACTACTAATGGTCCTATTCCCCACCACAGCCTGTTTGTGAGACTGATCTTCCAGTATTCCATTTTTTGACTTTCATATATCATGTCATCAAGTTGAATTTCAGCAGGCTATATGAGAACAGCTGGTAGTAAGGTGGGGTAATGTCGTGTTTGTGCCCTTTGAAGACCAAAGGCTGGATTTTGAAAGACCCTTAAAAAGTTTTGGGAGCTAAAGTTCCAGAGGTAGTAAAAGTTCCCAAATTACTCAAGCATGCTTAAAGATCTACCTTTATTAAGTAAACATTGATTATTGTTGGGTCCTGAAGGTTAGTTAAGAATATATAAAATTATAATCTCTTTGCCTTGTTTTATTTCTTCCTCCTAAGAAAAAGTCACTAACCCACATGGTTGTTCTAGAGGGTGTATTTGTGTGGGATATCTGTTTAAACAGCACCATCCTCTGGCAATGGGAACAAATTAGTAATCTGTAGTATTCTTTTGACTTTATCCAGTGCTTTCGGAATTTAAAGTGCTGAAAGTTAATGACTCAAAGAAATGGGAAAAGAAAATCCTCAGAAATCCATAAAATTAGATTTAGGAAGCAAATATATGTATCTAGGAGCCTAATATTGATTGCTCCAGTTTGAAAACAAGGCCTTTATTGTCAAAGCTCTCAGAACAAGCTGTTAGATTAATTAGCTAGCATTCCCCTCATTATACTTCAGAAGATTATTAAGAGCAAAGCTGTTTCCCATTTGGGTCTTTCAAACTTATTTTTGTTAGCTTCCATCTGAAACATGGAATCACATAGTAGTTGAAGTTGAACAGGGCATCTATTGACTGTCTGATGCAACCTCGCAGCTCTAAGCAGTATTAGCTAGAATAGGTTGCTTTCTTCAGTTCTGAATATCTCCAAAATGGAGATGCCTAAACTTCATTTGACAACCCTCAGTGCAAAAAAGCATTTTCTTATGTTCAAAAGGAGTTTGAGTTTGTGCGCATTGTCTCTTTCACTGGATACCTCTGATAAGTGTGACTGCATCTTCTTTACTGTCTGCTGTCAGGCATTTGATAACATCCCCTGAGCCTTCTTGAACCTAACAGCCCCAGCTCTCTCAGCCTCTCACATGGAAGATACCCCAATCCCTTCATCATCTTCCTGGGCCTTGCTGGTCTCAGTCCAGTATGTCCACATCTCTGTTGTACTGGGAAGCACAGAACCAGACCCAGCTCTCCAGCTGTGGTCTCACCAGGGCTGAAGAAGGAGGAATAGGCACATTCCTTGACCTGCTGACAGTGCTGTTCCCAATACGGCCCAGGAGGCTGTTGGCATTCTTTGTTGCAAGGGCACATTGTTGGCTCATGCTCAACCTTGTGTCTGCCAAGACCCCCAGGTCTTTTACTGCTGCCAAGCTGCTTCCAAGTCCACAGCATATCCTGGTGTATGGAGTTATTCCTCCCCAGCTTCAGGACTGTCCACTTGCCTGCATTGAACTTTGAGGTTCCTGTCTGCGCATTTCTCCACTCTGTTGAAGTCCCTCTGACCCATCTGCTTTATCAAGCACTTCTCCAAGTGATTATTTTTCTTTTCCTGTTAATTCCTGTAGTGAGATTTGGAAGTACAGCTAGATGATGGCTGTATAGGAACATTTAAGTGACTTAAAAGCGAGAAAACCATTCGGATCAAAAGTACTGTAATATATTTTGTGTAGCAAACATTTAAATGGAGTGAAATATATTGCTGTGTTGAGTTGAATGGCCAATAAAGTGGAAGGTGGAGGCCAATATAATGAAACTACGAATAGCATTAAATAAAGCTACATTGCTTTACATGTCTGTGAGCACAGAACTCTTAATGCAGGGGAAATGCAATGATGGTCATGGCAGCATCTTGTTTTCCAAATAACAACTTTCTGGAAACATTTGCTTAAGCATGTTCACCTGCAATATTTCTTTTTCAACTCAAATAGTTTCTATTTTGCAAAATGCTACAGGTGGAAAACTTCTGAAACCTACATTCTGTACCTGCCATGAACTGACAACTACAGATTGAAATCCAAATCCCACTCCAAATTAGCAGACTGATGCCACCTAGAATCACCCTAAAATGCTGACACTTTCAGAACATTTATATAGAGCTGCCCATTTACCTGCTGGAATTCATTACATTTTTGAAACTTTGAAATGTTATTATTAATCTAAACCTTCCTTTCTAATAAATTGAGCATGAGTTAAATCCATTGCTGACACTGTTGGGAGATTAAAGCTTAATCAGTAATTTCACAATGTTCCAATCCTGCACTTAAGCTTTCTGTGTTTATCCTGCAGTTTTGCCACAATAAAGAGCTGCAGAATTGATCCACTGCACTTTGTCATTTCTGTGTCTCCTGCAGAATTCCCTAGTGGAATGGGAAATGTGTTCTGCATTCAGCTTTAAAATATATATAAAAATAAAGGACTAAGGAGAATGCTAGTCAGAGTATCCAGCTGGATACTTTCTGTAATTACAAAGTGTGCTTGCTAGCAGTCAATTTCCTGCTGCCTGCTAAATGCTTTAAAAGCTAAATACTGGGATTTTTTTTGTGTGTTGCTTTCTGTGGTTTACAAACAAGAGAAACTTTAAGATGAGTTATGAACAATATAATTTTATGTATATACAATATTTAAATATTGTACAGACTCTTTCTTTCTACAGTGCTATTTTCTTATATAAAAATGCTCTTTGCCTCTGTTGATTTCATTCAGTTGTTAATTTTAAATAACATAGTTCCTCAATCAGCTTCTGTAATTATAGGCTTTTAAAGATGGTAAGATATGAAATGTAAAAAGCTGATCTTACAGTAATAGGAAAGCAATGTTGGTGTGTCAGAGAATACAACGTTCTTCCTGCAATGCAAGTCGTACCAGTTAAACACATTACACAGATGCACTAGTACGATGCTGGGGTTTTCATTTCTTCATTTCAGATGGTGACCATTCTTTCTTCCGCAGTTCATCATAATAATGGATGAATCCTCCTGTAAAACCAAGTTTAAAATTAGTTTGTATGATCTGGGTATACAGCTTCTTCATTAGGTTTTGGGGTTTTAATAAGGATCTTCTCTAGTTTAAAAAAAAAAAAACAAAACCAATCAACTGCAAACAAGAAACTACCTTCCAAAGTCAGGCAACATTCATGTATTGTACCTGCAGGTAAGACCCACTCTCTGTTTACCACTTCCATCTAACAAAAGACAAAAGTCTTAAAGAAAAACAGGCTTTGGTGTCTTTGCATGCAGTGTTAAATTGAGTTGGTCCAATTCTGCACAGATTTGTTTTCAGTGGCCTTAGCACAGAATTTGGTCTACTAAATGGCTTCCATGCCCTCCTCTCCCCTATGAAGAGGAGATGACCTGCAAGATTAGGTGGCCCGTGATTTTTGTGCTGTTTTCAGCTGTCTGCAGGGAATGCTACGGGTAGTTCCTGCAGCTCTTCTGAAGCACAGTTCCCTGCACAGCAGTGATTCTCTGCCCCTTGTATTCACCTTTTGTAAGATCCCATTTGAATCCAAGCAGGGGCTTGTAGCTGAAGTTACTGCAGCTGTAAAACGTGGTTTGCGTATTTTTGCACTTCCTCCTTCAGTCTGATGAGAGCACTATCAAGCTTTGCAGAGCACTGAACTATTGAACAAACTCTCAGCTATCCTTGTTGCCCTCTTTAAGAATGGAAAATTAGCTTGTCTTTCTAAGGAATTAGAATTTTAAGTAGAATATTATGCTGTGTCTGTAGACTATAACCCAGTTAAATAACTTTACATTGTAAGAGGCATGTGGATGCCCATTTTGATAAGGGATGGTATGCTGTAAAATTAATGTGGCATTTACTAGGAAATGAGTAAATTTTAGAATCGTATTTGTGATACTTTTGCAGGAGGTTCCCTGTGCAGCATTTTTTTTGGTAGGGGTTTCAGATGACATTGTGCAACTTTATGTTGAAAAGACAAAGCCTGCTACCCATAGGGAAAGCAGGGGCCTTGGCAGAAGTTTTGCTCTGAGCAGCAGCTTGTAAGTTTGGGTCCAAGGTACTGAAGTCTAGGCTAAAGTTTAGCAGCTAATTGTGATGGAATGATTAATTGTGTTAGAATATGATAAATGTGCAGTGATGGTTAGGACAGCTTACATTGGTATGAATATACCAATACTTATATACAGGAGTTTTAATGCATTATTATGAGAAGGCTAATCATATATTGCAGACATTTAATTGCCAAGATAAGCTGCATATTTATGAGATGAAGCGGCTTAAGCAGATGAAAAGTATAAAAGTTGTTGGGCATAACGTCACAGTACTCACCTGCTTGAAGTAAACTATATTATAAACCCAGCCATTGTGGTCTTGTTCACCTCTGTGCAAGATAAGTTCAGATTTCACTGATGTTCGGAGCTGTTCACAACTTGTCTAGATTGTATCTTGAGTGTTCTTGTGTCTTCAATCATGTCAAATAAAATACCTTAAAATTAATTTTTCTTTTTGGGTGTCACTATTCTTATGAAAATGGCTATGAAAAGAAATGTAATTTATTATGAAATTTCATTTGTGTACTCCATTCACTGCTGGTGATCACTGAACTTCCACCAAAGGCGGTGTAGGTCTGAGTAGGATGTCTGTTGGAGTTAGGACAGAATGACTTTGGGCAATACCCAAAGCAGATCAGGTATTTTCTGTAGAAGTGCTCTGAGAGAGCCAGGAAATCAAATATAAAATTTGATATATGAAAGAGAATGATAATCTTTAGGTCTTGTATTATTAAAGCTGTTTTATTGTTAAAATTGTATTATCAGGCCAATAACTGGGTATATTTCCATGAGAATGTACCTCTTTATAGATCTAGAAATGTTTATCAAGGCCCAGCTGGACTGAAAAAAACCTTACATACCAGTTTGTGCAATACTACATTTTTCTGCTAACAGCTGTAGGCCACATCCCTCTAAAATTGAGCATTGTTGTCACTAGCTATAGAGAGGATTCGGGGACATAGGTGACCTTAGTCTACAATGCTGCTCAGGTGCAGAGAGTGAACTGAGATGTGTAGCAGCCACTACACCCCAACTTCCTCCTATTTGCTGCAATGAAGATGTTTTACAAGTTCTTTATGACTATAATTATAAACACCATCCTAATAGGTGAAGTACTGTATTTAACTTGTAATGAACTTGATTTCAGCTAAACATTCAATTAATGTTAGCAGTACAATGGGAAATGTAATTACAGTCTTCAGAGACACATCGAGAACCAGATTTTACTTTTGGTGTTCTAGCACATTGCTGAAGTTTCCAGCGGAGTTTCATGTGTGCGCATTCAAAATTTGATCCTTTCACTGCACTCTTCTAAATCTCCAGGTTTTTTCGTATGAGTGTGTTTATATTTAAAGTTGAGGCCCTAGCTTGATAGGAGGGATTCTGTATGTTGGTTCTACAAAATCCCATAACCCTTACTGAAATTTGCAGATGTTATGTGAATAGCTGTGGAATAAAACAATTTATAAAACAACCTCCCTGACAGCAGCGCCCAACTTCTCTCAGTTTCCAAATAGCTACATTAAACACCACCCAGACATCTGTCTTAAGGACAATGAATGCAGAGTTCCTTTACTCAGTGCAAGAGCTGCTTTATTTTCAAGAGATGCAGCCTGGATAAATTGGTGAGAAGTGCAGATGCTTTATGTAAACTGGGATACAGGCCTGTTATTTGCCAATTTCATTAGGTCCTGATATTGGAAAGCTTGTACTTAATTTTTTTTTGTTAGGAATAAATTCTGTTTTATTAGTTCTCATTCATGCCTTGCTGTGTTCTAACAGAGAAAGATTTTTGTGGTGGAACTGATGCAGAGTCACAATAAGTTATTGTGCTTTTTTTCTTCAACGTAGAGACCTGAATGTGGGTATTCAGCAAAGCAAGGAGTTTCACCATACCCCGTGTAGTTCCACAGAGGCAGAGATCGATTTTTTGCAGCAAAAACTCTCTTGTGCCATCCTTATGCCATATATTAAGTCAGTTAACTGCAAACATTTTTCTGCAGACCAAGGAATTCTGTATTGTCTTTGGCTAACATACAGTTGAGTGGGTGCTGGCTATAATTTTAAAGTAGTACCTATTTTCTAATTTTTCAGAGACTGTAATAATAGGGAAAAGTTTACTAGACACCATATCCCAGGACATCTGGCTTTGTGCCCACAGCAGAAGTTACTGAACTCGGATGTGGTATTCACTACCATGGGATGGCAAAAAAATTAAAAAGTTGGTAGATTGCAGCCACTATGATCCTTCTGTCTGTGTCCACATGTGAGCTGACACAAACATGGAGAAATGAAAAATACAATGTCAGCTTACTCTGGGAATATTGTGTGCTGCAGCAGAGCCAAGACATAAAAGGAGGACAATACCAGATTGAGTATAAGGAAACCAAAAGAATCAGTGTATAACCAGGATTTTGAACTGCTAGGATTTTGAAACGGCAATACATTTTGAAATGCATTGGTGTGCTCCGGCAGTAACAAGATCAGGGAAGGTTTCAAAACAGAAGTGGTGAGATTGAGAGCTGTGAATGCAGAGTTCATTAAACCATAGTAATCTAAGGAGTTAGAAAGGTGACTCTCCCTTTTCTAAGGGCAACAGGAAGTAGTTCCTTCCCTTTGAGGAGTAAGCTCTGCACCTCTAGTAGGAACTTCCGTCTGCCATCAGCTGATAAGAGTGGACACCAGACTGAACATATCCTCTTCCTTTGTAGTACAAAGAGCAATCTCAATGCTGCCCTGATGCTTCCCACACACAAACACCCTGCACGCTGTGCCTGTGTATTTGCTAACATACAGAAGGTTGCAGTTAAAACACTTCAGTTCAATGTGTTGTTCAGAGGTTTTACTTTCCATCTAGTGACAATCATAAGAGATTTATTTTCTCCGCCCGTGTCAGCCCACCAACACTTTACCTAGATGACAACTGACTCCTCAAAATGAATGGAGTTGAAATAAGTTCACTGTGAGCAGAGCAGAATCCAGCAGAAAAGGTGCTGGTCCTGGATGATATGTGCAGGAGTTCTTGTATCGAAGTGTGGTTTTCCACGAACAACTTACAGCATCCTTCTTGAGATACATTTCTCCCTGTGTTCCTTGTGTGAGCAGGGGTCCTGGATGGCAGTACTGTCTGTATGGTGTGGGGAACACACAGCTAGCTGCCTCGTCCATGGAAAAGTCCTTAGCTGTAGAACTCAGTGGTCAGGAGGATAGATATTTTGTCAAGTCAGGATAACAAGGTCAGTGTTTCAGTCTGATAATTGTGTAAGGCAGTCGAAGTAACATGATTAAGGGTGTTCCAAAAAGGGTTTGAATAATGATGTAGCTCTTTTGTTTTGTCTTAGGGGTGAAACACAAGATTGAAGATCAAGAAGTGCCACACACTTACCAAGAAAGCTAAAGGACTGAGGGGATGTTGACAAACCACACTGATCACATCCCACAGAAGCATTTTTCATTTATCTCCTTCAGAGTCAGGTAGTATATAGTATATATATATTTCCCTCCTTTTGCTTTTCTATCTCTGTGCAGATTCATGCAGTATTTTTGCTGATTGCAGCTGCAGCTCTGTCAAAGCATCACAGGCAATCCATGGCTTTCCATAGCCAGAAAGGACCTCAGGCATCAATCATATATCACTGTCCTGCTTCAAAACAGTATTAGTTCTGCCTAAGCTACTCCCAAATTTTATTAAGTCTGATTCTAAATCTTCTGATCCTGCAATGGTACTGCCTGCTTGGGCAGTTGACTTGTGTTTCACTGTCCTCATCTATCTAAAATCTTACATAATGTCAGTTTTGACCCTCTCTGTCTGTCCTACCCCTAGAGAACACAGGAACATTTCATCCCATTCCTGCTTTGACAGCTTTTGACATATCTGAAGACTAGTTTCATGCACACCCTAATTCTTTAATTAAACCCCGGGTCTTTCAATTACATTTTATGGACCTGTGATCTTTTTTTTTATTGCTCTGTTGACAGTGGATGCTGATTTCTTGCAGATAAGTATCTTATTGCTGGAAGGAGGTTTGGAAACGGATGCCAAAGTTATGATGGGTACATCCCACTATAAAACAGCCCTGGTGAAGCATCAACAAATGATGAAATGTGATATGGGTAGTTGAGACATATTGTGGTTTTAACTTTTGCAAACAATGATTAAAGGCCTTCTTGTGTGCAAACTGAAGGGTGTGTGTTTGAACCTTAGGAGCTTGTTACAGCAGTTAATATTGTATTAGCTGTGTGTGTTTTTGATAAATTACACCTATGAGGTAACCATAAATCATGGTTATGAAACAGACTACGAGTTTTGCTCTCACTTTGTTTTTAGAATTTGCATTGTTAAAGCATTTTCCTTGAACTCCTATACTGTGCAGGTTTTGATAAACTACTTATGCCTTGCTAACCTGAAGTGTATTGAGCTACATGAAAAATGCTGCAATGAAAAACAATGAAAGAGTGTGAGAAATCTTTACCTTCATGAATGACTTGTTGGGGAAGTTTAGACAGGCTACATTGAGCTTTTTACTCTGAATTTGAAATACAAGAAAATACTCCAACCACAGAAAATGGGCCTTCACTCTGTGGTTAAAGGCTATTTAATCCATTAGTCACCCCTACTTTTGGCTAGGTGTCAGCACCTCTGGTCTTTAAGTCTCCTTTACACTCTCCCTGTCATTAAAATCTCTGTCATCTTCTATGTGGCTGTTATGGGACATGACCTTTGAAAAATGAAGATTTAAATGAAGAGTGTTGGAAGACAGTGCTTTAGACTCTGTCACTTAATAGCTGTTACTTTACTCAAAATTGATGGGTGTGGAAGAATCTCATGACCTCTTCGTAGACTCCCAATGTTCTATCACTTAAAACTGGTGTGATGCCAACAGTGAATGATAAACCTTATGTATCAGTCTTTCTGCTTAACCAAGCCACAAAGCAGAATTTCTGTGAACAAGAAAACAGCTCACTGTAGTGCAAACTCCGCATACGAGATTTGCTTCATCTGCCCTATTCTACTCCTCCGAAGGTGAAATTAAGCATTTTTCATGCTGTCTCCATACCCAAAATCCCTCACATGCACAAAGCTTATGGAATTGGTATGAGCATCTTGGCATGCCCAGACAACCCTAAAAGCTCTGCCTGGTAGATGTGCATTGTCTGAGGATGCAGTCCTGGTTGGGAGTGAGGAAACAGCTGGACCTGTTCTGGATACCAAAGCAAAGCAAAAACAACTGGTGAAACTCCTCAAATTTATTGAACCTTCAGGGGGCTTTTTGTGTGTTAAGTTATATTCATCTTCCCAGAGTACTATTAGCATATTCACCTACATTGGAATAATTAATTTCCTTGTTATATGCCAACTCCTAATTTTTTGTTCCTTCAGAATTATTGAAATTTGTGACAAGAGGTAGTGATATGAGGAAATGCTTGGTTTCTGGTTTGTTAATCAATTCTATAATATCTCATTCTTCACAATTGCTTTATTTAATACCACCAATTTCTGCTTTCAGGTCTTGACTGCCCTGATAAGCATTTAAGTTTCAGAATTTTTAAAAATCTTTTAACCTTTATCCCTTTGATTTTTTTTCTCAGCCTATAATTTATTATACAGTCTCCTGTCAGAGGAGGAGGTAGACTAGGTGATTTTTACTGTATTGCAAATTATAATTATTATCGTTATTTGCATTAGTAATGGATTCATTCTTATCACTGAAAACAATTCCATTATCTGATCAGACAGTTATCTTCACACTGTCCGTGATCATATCTTTTCATTAGGCACCTCTTTCTCTGGGTCAAAAGGAGAATTATTCTTTAGTTCAGTCACTTTTCACTCTTAACATTTTCCCTGTTTAAAAAAAAAAAAGTTTTTAGTCCTCAACGAGGGTCTACTGCAACAAAAATATGCTCCTTTAAAATATCCCTTCTGACCCAGCAAGGGATGGCACAGTCATGCCGGGAGCTGCCCTTCAATGACCTCTCTGTCACAGGCACCGAGAGAGGGTTTGTAATGCAGGTTCAGTGGGAAGGACTGAGAGGCTGATTTTCATGACCCAGCAAAGGTATTTTAATGCCTTTTGGAATTAAGACAAAGGCTTGAGGATCTACAGTCTCTCTTAAATGAAGGGCAGACACCTTCTTTCCAGGGGTATAAAATGGACAGAGGCACTGATTTCCAAACTGCAAGCAAAGGGGAGAGGAGAAGGGTTGGAGAGAGATGTAAGGTCAGGCCACAGACCCCCCTGAGGAATGGAGAGCACCTTGGTGAGAGCTACAGGTGGTGGACAACCTCTTTCACACTTCTCTCCTGATGACTTTTGAGTATGGAATTAAGGACAGTGCAGAAAAAGTTGACAGTCTAAACCAAGAGTTTGTTTTACTGGTTGTTAAGCAGTTCCTGTGCAGTTCTGTAATCTGACTCAGGCTGTGGCCAGCAAACAGAGTGCTTTGTGTTGGCAAAGGCAGGAACATACACATTCTTACTTCGTGTTTTGCATTTCAGGTAGTGAAGGTCATGACTGTATTCCTCCTTAATAAAGAACCTCTTCTAAGCGAGAAATGGTAGCACACTTAGGGGAGACCTCACTCTCTAAAGAAGATATTCAGGGCTCCTAGAGGAATCCAACCTCTGAAACTTCACACCTCAAAACTGAGGTACCCAAGCCACCAGTAATGTTCATTTCTGTTATTTTTCATGAGAGCGAGACTTGGGTTATAAAAATTATACAAAAAAATTTAATAATATAAATTATTATGTGAAGAAGTGCATTATTGTGGAGGTTTAGGTCCCCCTTTTTTTCCCCTTCACCTCCCTAATTGGTGAGATGTGAAACCATTGCCTACTTAATGCAATTAAAGGTAAGATTTTTCACAGGATGTGTGCCACGACAATAATTCCATGGGTCACAGCACAAATAGGGGACTTGAATGCAACTTTTGTTTTTGGGTCTCACATAATATGTCTTCAAGGTGCCAGCAAGTGTAGTAGCCACTCAAATGTTACTGTGTAATTGAATACATTTAGACATAATTTAAAGAGTACTTTGCTTCTGGCTTCTGTTCGTATATAAGCACACTTTAGAAGTAAGTCTCATGTAGATTACTCTAAGTATTTTTTCATTCAGGGCTGTGGAACATCACATCGACCCTTTCCTTTCCTCCTCTGCCCTCTGCTGAAGCCACCTGTTTTGACCAATTAAGAAAGGGGATACAACTTATCCTTTTCTTGTCTTCAAATTTGAGAGGGTTTGCAGAGGACAAAAAGTGACTACCTAAATTTATATAATTTCTTTGGCAAAAATAGTATTTTCTTCAAGTAAATATCTCTTTTGTCAAAGACATTGTTCTCAGTTTATATCAGTAACAAGATGTTTACAAATTTAGCCTTGTTTTTCCACAGTTAAATACAACCATACATAATACATACTTCTGAAGGTATGAGGGTGTGGCAAAATACCTTAAGATTTACACTCAAATTAAGGAAAGACTAGCCTTCAAGCTACAACATCATAAAATTCTTATTTTCAACCTCTGAGGACACATCCCATAAAGGTATGGAAATAAATACAAGTACTGCTCGTCAGAGCGGAATTTTAAACAGCTGCTGGGAGCTGCACGAGGTCTGCGACTTTGTCGGGAGTCGTCCTGGGAGGCGAATCAGCTGCCCAGGGGGCGAAACTGCTCGTCAGAGCGGGCTTTCAAACAGCTGCCGGGAGCGCCGGGAACAGGGACCCAGCACGGCAGGTAGCGAGGCAGTTCGGGCAAGCTGGAGGGGCACGGCCACCTCCCGGCTCTCTCGGGTGAGGCTTGCCTTTCTTTCTTTTTTTTTCCTCGCCTTGTTTTTGGAAGCCATGGTTTCCAAGAAAGTGAAAGCCGTTGCTGTTGTCATCAAGAAGAACACCAAGATGGACGCAGCTGTTCAGGTCACTGGCTGCACAGTGTCTGAGCCTGGCGTTAGTCCCTGTGGACGGTGTGAAGTGGCGTTTGTGTACGATGTGAGCAGGTGATGATTTGCTGTGCCTGGTGGCAGAGCTCAAGGAAGACGTAGAGAGGCTAAGAAGCATTAGGGA
>VYXB01009667.1:221362-241660 GCA_013397135.1 Pachyramphus minor
CAGGGCTGATCAGGACGGCTTTAAACTAGGTTTGAAGGGGGAAGGGTTTGAAACCGGGCTTTCCAGAGATGAGCCTAGGGGTGGAAAGACCGGGCTAAGAGTGAAAGCAGCAGCCCAGCTGAAGTGCATGCACACCAATGCACGCAGCGTGGGTAACAAACAGCAGGAGCTGGAAGCCTTGGTGCAGCAGGAAAGCTGTGACGTAGTTGCCATCACAGAAACGTGGTGGGATGACTCGCATGACTGGAGTGCTGCCATGGATGGCTACAAGCTCTACAGAAGGGACAGGCAAGGTAGGAGAGGTGGAGGGGCGGCTCTGTATGCTAGAGAGCTTCTTGACTTGGTAGAACTTGAAGTCAGCAACGATAAAGTTAAAAGATTTTTTTTTTTTCAGTAGTGGATCAAGGGTTGGACTTGATGACCTCAGAGGTCCTTTCCAACCCATCTTATTCTATGATTCTATGAAATACAAGATTATTACACTGTCAGCCGTGACTGGGTGATGAAAGCTCTAATATGACAAACTAGATTAAAAAATCCCTCAAGAGATTCAGTAAGGAGAATTCATCAATGCCAAATTAAGATATGCTCAAATATTTCTTGAAAGATAGAACCTCATTATCCTGCTGATTTATGGAGCAAAGTAATGACTGTGGACAGCATTGTCTAAAGACAACAATGAGCTCTGATATATCTCAGTAATAATTAGAGTCACATGAAATCTTCAATTTATTTTTTTATTATTCTCAGATGATTTGTAATATAGTAGAAAAATGCATTGCACTTGGTAATCTCAAATGTAGTGAAAATATGTGGCCCAAGTTGTTCCCATATTTAAAATTCTGATTGCAATGCTGCCCGCCAACAAAATAATAGTAATTTCTGGCAGGAATTATAAAACCTGAACTAGAGCACAAAGCATTTTTCACCAAATTACTCACTCTATATCTACAATTATAGCCCATTTGTTTTCTTATGCTGATAACAAAAGATACATTTTGAGATCCTTGCTGTGCTACTCTTCCTTTAATAAATAAAGTGAGCTTTTCAAAAGCTACAGAATGATGCAGATAAAAATCAAAACATTCCTACATTTAAAGATTCAATCAGACTTGCCATGAATGGTGTGATCTTAAAGTTTAAAAAAATAATCAATTTACTGTGTATTTTTGAACGCGATTTGTCACAAATAGCATTCCCAATAGATAAGAATGATTATATGGTAAAGAGAGTAATTTATATATCTCAAGCATTCTGGTTTTGTCACCGACATCGTTAAGGAATTTGACACATGTGCAGGAGAACAATATATGTCAACTGAAATATATACCAATTAGCCATAAATGGGACACTGAAATGAATGATGCATGTGCATGCTATACTTACAAGTAATAATATGTGGTTTAAAGTTGCTCACGTTTTCAAACAAGAATTCTTTTTATGTTGTCATTTAAAATATCTAATATTTCAAAAGGTCAGGAATAAATAGCACCATTAGCATTAAAAGCTAGCTAAAGGGAAAGTAATTTGTTGTTCCTTTAACATTGCATTTTATGTAATAGCTTTGTAAAGTGTTGGGGGGGAGATTTTTCTCTGCCTAAACAAGATGACGGCAGTTCCAGTTCATTATTAAAAGCAGAGTTTTTATTATGCTATTGTCAAATTTAATGTCTTGATTCTGTTAGGTGTTTGTTAAAATTACATGGGGTGATGAAGGGGCTATGGCAAAGGATAATGCCAAGAATATCGTAACTGTCAAAACAATTGTGTAGGCAAGAATCTGCTTATACCAAGGTAAAGGAACAAAAGACAAAGGAGAAACTCTTCTGCAGTGTTAGGAAGTTAATAACCCTGTTGAGGTTTCCTCAGCAGGAGGTACTGAGATCAGGAAGCTGGAAGAGACAAATAGGGAAGGCAGAAGGAAGTAGGCGATGTCTGTGGGGTGTGAGGTACGTGAAAACCCAGCATCAGATGCTCCCACATCTATGGCTATGTGTTAAGCTGCCACTGTTCATCTCCCTGGAGAGGGTATGTGTGTTCTTCCAAGAACTGGATGATTAGAAAGAAATGTGAAAGCCTCTAGAGTCCTGTGGCTGCATCTTCTTCTTCCTGCCCAACTGCAGCTATGGAGAGTCAAGAAAGGCTTTGAATGAACAATGGAGAGCTGGACTTAGCACAGCCTGGTGCAGGACAAACAATTCACATTCTTGAATTTATTAAGCCTGATGGTGTTATTCTACCACTCTAAGGCTGACCACATATGGAAAAAACTGGAGCCAAAGTAAGTGTCAGCTTGTGAGCATCTTCCTGGACAGTGTAGGCTGGGAAGAAAACACACAAAGAGAACTCTGTGCTTGCGGCACTTGCTGCTGCCATGAGAGCTGCACAGGGAGAGAAGAAATGTAAGAAGGGGAATATTCAAGTAATATCATCAGGGTAAGAAACATCCATTGTTTCCTCTTGAAGGAAGTTGGACAAGAAATCGGATTAGCATTTTAATACCCCACACATCTGTGACAGCATAGCAAGGGCAGTCTCCTTTAGCATGTATATGATATATATATGTATATGTATATTCATATATATATAGGTACCCTATTAGCCTACCTAGGGTAAGGTTTCACAGACTCGGAGATCCTGCAGAGCAAAATTTGGTTCATACTATGCTCCTGAGGGAGCAAAATTGGGTAGAATCATAGAATAGTTAGGGTTGGAATTTACCTTTACAGGGTCATCTAGTCCACCCCTCTTCTCCGCCCCTGAAATGAGCAGGTACAGCTTCAACTGGACCAAGGTGCTCAGAGCCCTGTCTAGCCTGGCTTTGCATGTTTCCAGTGATGGGGCATCCACCAGCTCTCAGGTCAACCTGTGCCAGTGTTTTACCGTTCTTATAATTAAAAACTCCTTCCTTATATCTAATCTAAACCAAATCGTGCCTTTTAATCTGGGCAAGAGGCACAAGTACAATTTAGAAAGTTTTTAAACATAAAAGCAATCCTGCACATCTCTGACTAAAACTGAAATTGCAGGAGGATGTTATCTTCAGTTGTGTTGAAGCAAGGAACAGTTTGGCTTTTACATAAGGAACTTACTCCAGCTCAGAGAATGCCCACAGGTGCTGATGATGGTCCCTTTTCTATTCTTTACAGCCCTCATCTCTCTCCAAGAGCTGGCAGAATGCACTGAATAAAAATTAAACACTATTTTTTTTCTATATTAGAAGAGTAGTACTCCAAAACAGAATAAATTGGTTTCAACCTCCACCACTGCACAGGGAATCTAAAGCCTTGCTGGGAGGTTGATATTCTTCAGGACAAGATATTCTGGGCCAGGAAAGGTCAACCAGAAAGGCCGAAAGATCAGAGTGCCCCAGTCTGGAGAAGCTAAGGAGAAACCTCAGGAAAGGTCCCCAGGACTATTAGGTCTGTGTAGTGGTAGATCTCCATCAGTTCTGTGGTTTTTTTTCTGTGAGGATGGACAACTACTGAAAGCAGAGGTGATCCAGCTGGCTTCTCCAGCAGCAGGCTGAGGGAGCTGAGACAGGATTAAACAGGGTCAGAAACGAATTTGTAAACTCTCCACACTTCAGCTGAATCTGTTCATGAAAAAGCATGGAAAGAAACAATTCTCTCATTGCATTACCTGTTTTGACTGCATCATCCAGGAGTTTTGTTCAAGGTGGAGGGTCAGCATAAGGGATTTCAGGATACTTTGGAGATTGTTATGATTATAAGCATTTCAGTGAAACTTCACTAACATTTGGAATTTTCTATGCAGATTTCTCAAAATGATTCTGTTTAGTTCGTATAAATCCTAGAATAGCTTGGGTTGGAAGGGACCTTAAAGTTCCAGCCCACCTACCATGGGCAGGGACACCTTTCACTAGGCAAGGTTGCTCAAAGCCCCATCCAGCCTGGTGCTGAGCATTTCCAGGGGTGGAGCATGGTATGAGCTCAGTTCAGCTTTAACACCCCAAAACATATTCCCAATTCTTCATCATGTTGACTGTTCCATCTCTCACAGGTAATTAAAATTAAACTTCTGTCCTCAGTTTCTAACCACTCAGCCTCCCCTCCCATCTCTCTTTCATCTTTATCTCATGCTAATTCTGGGTTTAGCCTTCAGTCTGACTAAGAATATCAGTTTCCTTAATCCACTCGTCCTACTCACAAGTGGATCTGCTTTCTTTTGGTACTGCCCAGGAGCCACTCTCCAGATTCTGTGACCTGCCCCCTTTTCTCCTGTGGTTTGAAATTATTTCAAAACAGGCTCAAAGCAGAGGAATACTTCAACAGGCTTTGGTTCATTCTCCCCTAAAGCTGGTCAAAAAATTCTGTCTATAGAGAGGTATCCACAAATTTAACCTCTGCCACTCAAACTAGCAAAAGAAACCCCAAACCCAAACCAAAACAAAAAAAAGCAGACAGACAAAACAACAAAAAACCTAACCAGCCAACAACAAAAAAAAACCCCAAACCCAAACCAAACAAAAACCCCCAAACAAATAAACAAAAATACCCCCCCCCCCATATCACCAGTATTACAATTGCAGACTCCAGTGTTTTCTGCATGAGTAGCTTTTATTGGTAGCAAGGTCTTGGGCATCCATATATGCTGTTAGCAAGAAGTAAGAGTTTGCAGAACATCCTCTCTCACTCTCTCGGACCCACAGAAACGGTATCTGAAGAAGAAATAAATGCAAGCACCTTGACTTGTCAACATTTCTTGAGATTATACAAGTGGATTTGTTTTAATGTGAGTCAACCTGATTTGTAATTTGACACAAATGACAGAGCAAACTTTGACCATCTAAGTTTGAAATATTACTGCTGGGGAAAGCATTGATAGACTGTATCCATTCTGCTTTACTGCTTGCCTTCCTTTAATTTTAGTTTCTTTTTCTTTTCCAGATTTTGTGCTACCATCACTATGTAGATGACCACAACTCGTGCACAGAGGCCATGAGTCAGTAGAAAAGTGAGTTCTTTTCTACAGGAATACACTTGATCAGTGATGTGCTTTAGTGAATAGAGACTAAAACTGGACATAGAACCTCTGCTTTAAGGTAAGTTAAAGTGGTGTTGTAATTACTTCCCTTTGCTTGAAATTGTTTTCATCTCCCATGTTGTCTTTTAAGTGATGGAATTTTAACTGTGCATCTGTATATGGGTCTAAACCTTACACTGCACCTCCTGTTCTAGATACCAAATCATGGGGTGGATAAAATAAAATAACTGAAAAAATAAAATAACTGAAAAAGCAAATGAGGGACTTAATTATTAAAAGTCCAGGAAAAACCTGGATCAGTAAATCCTACCTCTATAATCTGAACATCCAAGCCATATTCCATGAAGTCCAGCACAACCACTTTCAGCCTCTTTACCTCAATTTTATATATAGGCTTTAAGAGCATTGGTCCTCATTGGAAGGGTAGCCTTATTGTCACCATTGTCTTTTGCCAATCATGACCTCAAGGATCATCCATATCAATGGAATACTTCTGCTGATCTCAGCTGACTGCAAATCTGACACAAAAATAAGGAGTTCTTGTGGAGCTTGGCAAGAGCGATGCTGACAATGCAGCCAGCACTAATTTTTCTCACACAGAGTTATACAGGAAGCTTGCTCTTCTAAAGCCTGGAAAGATTTTAAGTTTTTCTTTCAAGTTATTTAAGGTCAAGGGTTGAAGTAGTAGTGAATCGAACTATGGATGAATGGTGTCTTGAAAGGAAGGAAATAAAAGGTTTTCTTGAGGGCTGTTTTCTTTTAATGCTTGAAATAGCTTTTGTTGTGAAAAGGCTTTCACTCCACTTATAATTTTGTCACCTATCTTCTCAAGTAACTTTCAAGATTTTCACAATGGATATACTTACTGTGTTCCATTTTGTCCAGATTCTACTGTGATAGTTGAAGCTCCTAATTTAGGAAAAGTTGGATTAATCCAGTTGTTGTTCCAAAGAAATTTGACCTTCGTAACTTTTCCAACATTAACTTCTGCATCGATGTAGGCTGTGTAAGTGTTGTCTGGTTTGAGGGTTCCTCTGTGAAAAATAACATTTTATGGATGTGAGGCATGCGTGCCAGCATTTACAATTAATTACCAGTCCTCTCATTGGCTTCGCTGTGGTATCAAATGAGTAGAGTTAGCAGAGAGACAATATTTATCATATAATAGAGTAACAACATTGCTGCCAGTTTTCTGACTTAATTCATCCCCAATCAGTGTTTTTCAGAGGCAAGTGGGCCTGATATGCTACAGTCACACCTCACAGTGAGGACCCAGTTAGAGGACAATCCCTGTGGAGGTGGTAGAGCTCGCTCCCTATTGCTTATTTAGGGAAGGGGTTTTTTTTGCATATAAATGGAATTTTTATTTAATGGTAGTTAATTTATATGATACAGATGTTGGGTTTGTTTGGGATGAGCAGAAGGTTTATCTACTAGCTCCTCAGCCTGGCTTTCTAGCGGAGATTCCCACACTGCGGCCAAGTAATATGCCCATCTGCTCCTGGGCAACCCTGGTTTATAATTTGACTACTTGCTTCATATCGCACCAATAGAGCAAATTCTAAATGACAGCAGTTTGAGACTGGTAATGGCTTCAGCTGCTACATCTTACTGAACATCAGCCAATACTTCTCCAGTCCTTTTCTTTGCTCTCTCTCAGCCCCACACTCTATTTTCGTTAATTTACCCCTGTGTATGACGTCAGGAGACATTTGAATGAATCACCCAGAAGAAGCCTCTACAGTTTTATCAAGCTTCATGAAAAAGACAGGACTTTCATTCCTCCTCCTAGCTTTGCACTCACTCATTCATCTGCCTTTAGAGGAGAATGTTTACTCCCCTCCACATTAAAAGGCTTATGCTAGCGGAAGTAATGAGAGACAGGGCAAAATCCGTCTGCCTTTTTGTTTCTCTGCTGGATCCACAGTGGTGCCTGGTAGGATACAGCGAGTTTTGCTGGAGAAAAAAAGTTCACATCCAGCAACTGTATTGAAACAGGTCCTACAAAGCTAGAGAGGGCTGGAGTGTATCCCATACTGCCAGATCTGCCAGACTCATCTCAGGTGAATGCATGGATGCATGTGAACTGAGATCAGCTCATAGCAAACACCTGCTGCTGGTGTGAGGATGTGAAGTCCTCGGAAAATGGAAGTGACATAGATGTAAGTAAACAAAGCAAAAAAATTAAACCTAAACCTCACATCAAAATGCCTTCTCCATATTCTTCATAATTTCAAATATTTTAGTTGAAACAAACAAGAAAAATGCAAATAAACAAAATCACAAGAGGCAAGGAAGCAGCTTCAGTGTAAGCAGGAATGATACGAGCAACAAAAAATAGATTTTTTTGTATAGTAAATCATACGGTAACTTTAGCTGTAAGCAGCTGTGGCAACAACCTTTTTAATAAATAATAATAATGGCCAGACTTCGCGAACGAAGATCTGTGGAAGGTCTTTGTACGCCTTCCAGCCTGCGCATTGGATTTATTTTAGGTGGGACACAGTGTGCACAGAACTGAGCCCACCCTTTAATCCTAAGGTTCATCTGCCGGGGCCAAGCGAGCTTGGACAGTGGCAGCGAGGTCCTCAGGACGTGGGTGGATTGCCTTACAGGGCTAACGGGCTCCACCTACCCGGGGAGTTTCCCAGACCGGGAATCGAACCCGGGCCTCGGCAGTTACAGTGCCGTATCCTTAACCACTAGACCACCAGGGGCTCCCAACAACCTTTTATAAGCCTGTGAAAGACAAAAAGATCTGAACTCTGCTAGTGCAGGGCCAGCAAGCCCTTTACGGAACAGCAAGCAAGCGACACCACATTCTGACATTTTAAAATCCTGCATTCTAACCTTTTCCCTTCAAGTGAGTGAACTATTACTACATTTACATCAATGGTAGAATTTGATCACTAAAAAAATACCAATTTAAACAGAATTTTTAATTAAAATGTTAATTAAATGTTCTAGAGGAGAAGTTTCTTTTTTATTGAATTATTAACTTACTTGGTGATCTGGTACTGCTTTGTGTTCCCATCACTGCCATACAGGGCAACATTTACATATCCTTTTACTTTACTCTTTCCAGAGAGGGTCACAGTTACTTTGTACCTCCAAACTACACAGAAGAAATACAGTAAGTTAGGTTGTACCCAGGGAGAAACAGTCTCTAAAATATCAAATGCTGGCCTTTTGTGTATTTTTTCCTGTCTGTATATAGTAGCTGAAAGCAGAAGATACGAAACACCGGTGAGTCAGATATGTCATTATGTCCTAATAAGATCACCATCAGAAATGGTAGACATGTGTGTTACTTTCTGGAAAAGAAAGAAGAGAAAAGTGGTCCCTACCAGGAAAATAATTTTTGTGGGTGGATAATTTCTTTTAGTGTGCAATAAGCAAAAGCAGCTCAGGAAGATTGTGATTTGTGTTTACAAAGGTGAAGGAAGAACTGTGTTTTGAGAGTTGACATTTAGGATAACTAAGGTTGTAAATGAGGTCATTTGGTCCACCCAGTTCTGAAACCAGGCCAGCTGTGATCGGCCTTGCTCTTGGCCTTTGTCAAATGGAGTTTTGAACATCTCCAAAGGTGGAGATTTCCCACATTCTCTGGACCGCTCTTCCTCCATTTAGGCACTGTCATTGTGATTTTCATGCTACTTAATAAGAAATTCCCTTGCTGCAACTTGTGTGCATTGCCTATCCTTCCTTCTCCTTGCACTTTGTAGTGCGATCCACTAAACATGCCTGTGACCTTCACTAGACTGTAGTTTGCCAACAACTTTCTTGTATTGGAGGGCCCCAAACTGGGCAGTAGTTTTGGAGCAAAATAGGAAAAAGCGTGAGGAACTGAAGAGCCCATGCACAATGTTGAGATCTGTTCATCTGTTAAAATTGATTGTAAAGCAGGAAAATCAAAAATTTTTTTACAAGGAACAGGTAGCAGAGGCAGGAATCAAAACTCACGAGGAAAATCCCTGGCCTCTCCAGTATTCAGGTAAAGTTTGAGGAAGTCCTTTGTAATTTTCCCTTTGAATTTATCTGCATAGTGACCCATATTTGGGCATCCTTCTTGTGGGCATGGAAAACATCTCCCCTAGTGAAAATAAATATATCTATTAATAACATTATCTAGCCAGCCAAGAACAAAAAATTAGTCATAGGACATATTTTTAATATACCCACCTAACTGGTCCTGTATCATAGCAGCAGATTTCAAGTAACCCTTTCTATGACTTGAGAAAGATCATGTGAGCTAGCCAGTTTTCTCAAATGCTCTGATTTTTCAGGGCTCTGTGTTGCTTCTTGGGCCATTTAGCTCAATCCAGCCACATCAGTGCCAATCTTAAGTAGTCCTGAACTGGAGCAGGGAGGAGAGGTGTCCTTCCCAGCAACTGATGAGAAAGAAGGGTGTCTCCTTATAGCTTCAGGTTGGGTCAAGAAAGGCTTTGTCTTGAAAACAAACCTCGCATTTGTCATGAAAGCAGCTTTCTAGTATGGTGACAGAAGCAGGTAGTCACCTTCTCCCAAAGCAGTCTGAGAAGTATGATCTCTGTCACCTGCTAGAACATGTAAAGGTCGATCTAAGCACTATGCAAATTTATACCTCTGTCTGTGCTGCTTGTAGGGTATGATAATAAGCCTGTTGCCTTCCTGCTACTCTTAGGCTGTAATTCTTTGTCTCCCAGTCTGGGACAGGGAAAGGCTTCCTGACCTTGGTCTGTAAACCATTGCTTTGTCCCTGGAGCCATCTTCAGTCACCAAAGGACTATAGGTTATCACATATTATTTTACTTCTTGTTCTAAAAACGAGAAACTTAAGCTGTGTTTGAAAGCTTACCTGCTACAGTATGGGATCACAGTCCTTGCTGCTTGATAAATACATTTGGCCGTTACAGGGACAGCCTGTTCTCTTTACCTCTTCCCCAGTTTGATGCTGAAGAGTAGGCCTGGGGAAGCCACACAGGCTTCAGTAGTGCTCCAGGGCTGCCACATCAGCGCAAAACCAGGTATGCCCCTGTTCTGTTACTGCCTTCACCTGCTTGCACCCGTGTCACCTGCACAAGCTGTAATCGTTTCAGACGTCTGACACTTACTCCTCTTACAGATACATTCATTGGGTGCAAGGTAGCATAAACAAATTTAATTTCAGATAAGAGTCATTATTTTCAATAAGGTGCATCCTGAAGCTCTGAGAGATACTTACTGATTGAAAAAGATCATATGAAGCACAAGGATAGCCTAAAAAGCCATTAGGGTAGATGATACTGTCTGAGTAATACTTGTAACTCCGCAAATGATTGCAAGCCACAAAGTCCCGGGTTCCTGTGAAGAGATGCTTCCAAGTTAGTTCTTCCTTTCTGTTACCCTTCTAGGAAAGATACCAGCACAGCCCTTGCCATGTGATTGGGATGCATCATTCCTCCTCAAAAGCCTTAACACAGTTCATAGAATTGACTGGGTTGGAAAAGACCTCAGAGATCATCAAGTCCAAAGTTCTTGGAGCATCAAACATAAAGTTGGAAACTTACTTTTGGTGAAGTGATGCCCTAAGGAATGTCACTGACTCTACAGCTATAAAATGCACATTTGAAATGCTTTGTGGAGACTAACTGTGCAGCTCAGTGCAGCACCTGCCCCTCAAAACCCACTTATTCCTGCAATCTGACCAAGTTTAACAACAGAAATGAGAACTGCATGAAGCACATCTTTTGGAGGCAACAGTTGCATTATCATAACAAAAGAAAACCAAATGAAAAGTATTTAACAGTGAACTTCCTCAGGTAATGCTGATTTGCCCCAGCTGAGGACTTAAAAACAAAATTATTATTATTATTTGGGGGGGTGCTTAAGAAAGGAGACTCTTAGCATTAAAATAATTCATATGTTTTTTCTTTGTGTTGCCTTTACTTTCCTGTCTTTAGGTTAAAAAGAAGATCATATATAACGCAGTTATTTCTTTGTGCTTTAATTCCCCACTATTAATAAATAGCTTATCAAAAAAAAAAAAGGAGAAAGAAAAGTAATGCCTCCAGCTGCATTTAATAAAAGCCAGAGTAAAAGGCTAGTTATCACAAATCAGTTCACAGATTCCCAGAGTTTAAGGTGTTCGCAATAGTGTAAGAAAGAGCTCAGATAATATATTGAAAAATCTCCACAGCAGAAATCTTTCTGGTTTTTTTTTAATATTTTTTTAATATGCAATTTTATGTGCAATTTAAGTAGATAAACACAGAAATTTTGTAATACTCGGAGATTTTATTAGAGCCATATAAAACAACAAAGAACAGTGTATTTGAGCGGCTAAGTGCCAATCTTTTTTTAGCTGGCTAGAAGTAGACACAATGACATCGCTTCAGTGTAACTCAGATGGCAACTTGTAACTTAAAAAAGAATTAAATTAATTGTTCTATCTGCGAAGAAGAAGTTCAGCTAAAAATACACTAACAGGAGTAGCTGCGAACATCCTTGCCCTACTCCACCAGTGTGCTGCTGAATAACTAGACACAAAGTGCAATCAGTGCTACAGGCCTTGCTAAATTTTTTGACACGGTTCCAGTAACTTTTGTTTCTGCTATTAGATACTTCAGAGGAGATATATTTTGCAGAGGCAAACCCTTTGTCTTCTTTATTTTTTAATAAGCTCTGAAAAATTGTGTGTTTTGAGCCTATTAATAGTTTTGCTGTGGTCTGCAGCTGCCATTGCCAGTGGACATACCAAGAGCTAATGCAAAAACACCTGAATTAGGGAAGGTTAAGTGGCTACACTGTGACAGGTGACATACCCATGAATTTATAATGTAATCAACATACTTACCTTCCCAGATGCCATCGAGATCTACAATCTGTGAGACAGGGTTCTTCCCACACCCTGGCATTTGCTCGCCTCCATTTGGATAAAAGTCAATATGTCCTATTGCTGGGGTTATTCCAAAACCTGAAGCATTTAAAATGTTGGTAAGCATGCTTTAAATTAACATTGTCTCATACCTGTAGCTGCTGGCTTCAAGTTTGTCTGTGCATGATGTTTTAGGAACTGTTAGTGACCAGTATGGTGTATTTGTTCTGTGTCCGTGACACAGCACAACAGAGTCTTGATGAACAATTAGAGTACAGGGCATAAATAATTCAGTATTAATACAGTAGAGCTGAATACTCACCTAAGTTGGGGATTGTGGGAGCTGAGTCTGTGTGGATAATGTCAACAAAGTCTGCATCAGATTTATCCAGTCTGACTTCAGTTGGAGTGCCTTGAAAATAAGGTTGAGCAGGGTCCAGTCCTGAATGAAAAAGACTAGTGCTTTGTATAGATAAAGAGAAGTAGATGTAGAATCATGACTATCACATATACAGTTGCCTAGGGTTCCTCATATCTAAGTAATATAGGCATTAATGAAATGATGATGTGTGCTCTCTCTTACCAAGTGGCTTTTCTTCCAGGAAGTCAACAGGGTTACCTTTGTGAAACCTATTAAATTTTACTAATTTATATATTTACATCAATACTGAATCCCAACCTTTGGAAATAACTTTTTTTTTTTTTTAATTTAATTGAACTTCCCTTTAATTATGTTGCTCAAACTGAGATTGCTGTGTCTGCATCCCATGTAACTCATGTGGTTTCTAGAGCATCTTGATTGAGAGTACTCAAAGAGGAGTTTCAGCTGATAGCCCCCCATGTGCTTGAAGGTGTTGAAACCTGCCTGCCTACTTCTGGCTCCAGTCAGATTTTGGGAAAAACATCTAGTTTTGAAATGGCAATCTTTGCTTTTGAGGCTAGCAGAAAATGGAATTAATTTGCTTCCCAAATTGCTGCAGCAATTTCAGGAGCTTATAAAGTCTTGCAAATTGCACAGTTTTTGCCAACTTACACTTGCATCTCTTCTTGTCCCTGGGGAACACATTAGGGTTTGCCTTTAAACTGACTTTAGTAGACTATTAGTCCAAGGTTCACCAAGCCTGAAATCCCTGAGGAAAAGTAACCAATTGAAAAGGGTTGTGTTAATAATATCCAAAATTGTCTGTTATGCATGAAAGGTCTCTCTGCTGAATGCACAATGCCCTTGGTGCTGCCTGTGTGATGAATGAGGAGATCAAGCCCGTAGCTTTAACCTCTGGAAGGGCTGAACATGTTAGAAAATTTCCTTTGCTGTGTAACACATGTGCAAGCAAATATTCGTCATGCTGACTGTTTTCCCACACTTACCAGGGCACTGCTCCTTGGTGTACTATAAAAAAAAGCTGAGTTCTATTAAAATATTTAAATTACCTTGACTACCCTGCAGCCCATGGATAAAACCAGAAGAGAAAATGAACAGCAATGTTTTGTTTGGTGGCTAAGGTCACTGACTTACCAGTTATTCTTCCAATCCCTGGCCTCCTCCTGCCAGCCTCACCAGCAGCATGTGCTCCAAGGCTGTGCCCAATTATGTGGACGTCAGCTGGAGAGTATCTGTATTCGTCCTGGGAAAACAGCAATAAAGAAAAATTGCTACATCTGTTTTCATTAGCAACAGGGAAGACTAAAAAGGGGTTGAAAAACTAGATCTAATTTGACCACTGACTCCTCTCCTATAAGGAACTCTTATAGGATTTCAGTATATTTGCCAGTATAGTTTCTTATGTCCAATACATAGATTTTTCAAAACTCTAGACAGTTCTGTCCTGAGAGGCTCTGTATCTGTTTCACATTCTAGACCTGTTAAGTTTCACAGAATGCTTGCAAGAGTCAGCCAGGCAGGAACTCCTAGTTGCACCTAGCAGGTTGGGCACCGCATGCAGCTGAAGGAGAACATGAGAGAAGTGATGCCTTCAGCCTTTTTGG
This sequence comes from Pachyramphus minor, assembly GCA_013397135.1. NCBI lineage: Eukaryota > Metazoa > Chordata > Aves > Passeriformes > Tyrannidae > Pachyramphus > Pachyramphus minor. The sequence continues at coordinate 235,191 of VYXB01009667.1, forward strand.
ACAGTAAGTCAGTAGCTGCAATGCAGATGTAGAGTGAGACGTGGGTCAGAACACCCCTAGACCCAGCATGCTCTCTGGTTTTAGTAATTTATAGTTATTTTGTGAGAAATGTGTGTTGAAAGCAATTAGATTAAAAGAAGGCTTTAAACCAAGCATCAGTTTTCATGTGAAGCTTCCTACAAAAGTGGGCATATTGGCACCTCCTGTAGAGTTGGGTGCTGTCCACCGCGGCTTTCCCTGGTGGGTCCTGCTTGTCCCCAGCCACTGTTGCTCCCTGAGAGCAGTTGTCCTCCAGCCTCTGCTGACTGGCAGCTTATTTTCTGGCATTCTTACGAGCTCTTTAGTAGGTTTTGGTAGGTTCTGTCTCCATGAAGAAGCAGTTTGCTGTGCCCGTTATTTCTGCCTGGCTATACTTTAGGAATGTCTTGTGGAACTTCCTATCCCTAGGTTGTCTGAAACAGTTCTTTTAAGAAAAGGTCTGTTTTCAGCACAACTGGAATGATCATGGAGTACAAGACAATGTTTTCTGCTGGCCACATCCACATTCATGGAAGTTCCAGTACCATATTTCTTTCAAATCAGTGTTATAGCTGTAGCTTTATATACAAAGAGTCTTACCATAAGAACATCTACAAAATAAGCGATTTCAGCGCCTACAACACGGACGTTGTTCGATGCCTGGGTGTACTGACATCTTGCACCTCTCTTCCAGTTTACACAGATGCAGTTCACATCTTCCACAGTAAGCATCCTCTGTTTTGTAAAACAAGAGTAAACCCCATGGTAAATACCATATGGAATCGATTCATGTTGCTCATTACAGCTCAACTCATAAATTTTGTGTGAACTTGTAAGAGAACCTTTTAAGAACCAAACCTGTAGCATGTGGGTGTGGTCATGCCTGCTCACAATGGTGTGTGTGTGCTCACACAATGCAGACATAGGATGATGTACTGTAGGAATGGCCACAATCATTTCAAATGCCCATAGCAGTATTTTTTACAGAAGGGAAAACAATACCAATAGTGATACTTTTGATTTTCGTTTTCAATCAAACTTTGTATGTAACACTAAGAGCTCTACTTATGTACTGATTCACTTCAGTGATTGAAAAATACTTCTTTAATTAAAATTGAATTGGAACTTATATTTTTGATTATAAAAATCAACAGTGTTTTTCTGATGCAGATTTTTAAAAAAAGAGAATGCGTTTTTATAAGGGGGTGCATAAACTGATGATGTCCCTGAATATCCACTCCAGATTTATTACTGGAATATATATATATTCCAGTCAATTTTATATATATATANNNNGAATGAGAAGCTTTGCTGTTCTCCACTGAGCTGGATTGTTTGGCTAAAAGTAGTTTGCTTTAGAGGCTTAAATATATTTATTGTTCTGTGCTTTATGTTCAGACATTATAAAATGTCCAAAACTAGTTACAACTGGCAAAGGATAAAAAAGGCTAAAAGGATAAAATAGAAGTGTCTGACCATGTTAGAAGTGGTAAAAATCAATGTGCAGATAGGATTATTGCTTAATGGGAAGGAAAGTAAGTAATACAGATACACATAGGAGGGTTGATGTATTCACAATCTCATTTGCTCCACTCATCTTTAAAAAGATTCACTGAGACCAATTTTTTTCTAAATATAGATAAATTGGAGTGTTGTGATAAAACACAGGCCACCATCATAGAGAAAAAAATTAAGGATTTATCTGAAACCTCTACATCCTTGTGAAAATTGATCAAACATATTCAAGGTACTATCTGAAGAAAATTGTGAGCTATCTTGTTGACTGTGAAGTTCTAGGAAAAAACCTCTATTTTAAGAGTGGAAAGGGGGAGAGAGAAAAGTGTAAAAACATCAATATGCTTCTAATACTGTAAACAAATTATTAACTAACAAATCCAGCAATCATTTCTCAATTTTCATAAAGTGATAATCAACGTAGATTTTTTTTCCCAAGATAAAGTGACAAATTTAATCTCTTCTTTTTACCTAGTATCAAAGAAAAGCAGGTAATGGGGATGCAATAAGTGTGTAATGCCTTGATTTAAGTTTCACATTATTTCTCATAGTGATCTCATAAGTAAAATTGGAACACGTAATTTTAAAAAAGTGTAGTTATGTTAATAGTTTTTTGAAAAACCTTATCATCAAAGTGCCATCAACTGGTATTTTGCTCTGTGCTGTATGACTAGTAGCTTTCGTTAGCTGCAGCTTCCACATAAGCATGGAATCATAGAATCAGCTGGGTTGGAAAGGACCTCTGAGATCATCAAGTCCAACCCTTGATCCACCACCACTGGTTACTAGACTATGGCACTGATGCCACATCCAGTCTCCTCTTAAAAACCCTGGCTGTTGGAGAATCCTTCACCTCCCTGGGNTACAACCTCCTGTCAGGGAGTTGTAGAGAGGGATGAGGTCTCCCCTGAGCCTTCTCTTCTCCAGGCTCAACAACCCCAGCTCCCTCAGCCTCTCCTCACAGCACTTGTGCTCCAGTCCCTTCCCCAGCCTCATTGCTCTTCTCTGCACCTGCTCCAGCCCCTCCATGTCCTTCCTGACTGAGGGGCCCAGAGCTGGACACAGCACTCCAGGGGTGGCCTCACCAGCGCTCAGTCCAGGGGAAGAATCACTTCCCTGCTCCTGCTGCCGCACTCTTCCTCAGCCAGGCCAGGATCCATTGGCCCTCTTGGCCACCTGGGCACACTCTGGCTCATATTCAGTTTCCTGTCAGTGCAAACTCCCAGGTCTCTTTCTGCCTGGCTGAAGCATATTTGGAGGACTTGAGAAAACCACAAGCTGGATTTGCACTTTGTATGAGGACAGGGTTAAGAAATAATTCATGGAATTAGCAGAAAAATCAATAAAGCAGAGTGCTTTACTACATTCAGTGTTCATAGTGAGTGTTAGATTGAAAGCTTTGTTTGAAACCTTGAGGTCCTTTCTGGATATGCCTTTCTACAGCTTTATTGCTTCTGGTAATGGCCAGCCCAAACAGCCCCTCTGCCTCCAACATTCACACGGCAGCCCAAGACTTTGTGATAGACTTTCCACATCTAGAAACCTGTTCCTTCTCTGGAGAAATAGGATTCAGTAGTTCTGAGTCTGCAGTTATTTCTGGAATCATCCTAGGTCCTAAGCTGTATCTTGCTCCAGGGTTTGTGTTGCTTTTGCTGAGAAAAAGGACACTTACGGAGTCAAATACTGTTGTCACTTACTTCAGTAAAGAGAAGAAGAACCTTATGGATTTTACCTCATGCTTTTCCTCAAGGTACAAAACCACATATTTAAGTTGATAACAATTTGAAAATGTCACCTTTTCCCCCTTCCTTATTACTTCAAATATCATGAGTAAAATTGGTTAGAAACAAAGAAATCAGACAATTTATAGGAATGTGTTTATAAATGCAAACTGAGGAACCGCACAGGGACAGGATGTTCCTGTGGTACATACCTTGCACATGTCTGACAGCCAGTTTTCTTCTCCATTGTCTACAAATCCATGTACGATAAATCTGGTCATCCTGCTTGCGTTAAAATTTGAGTTCTCAATTGTTGACTTATCAACTGCAGAGACCTCCTACATGAATGTAGATATTAAATTAGTGTAGGTAATAAAGTAATAAACCTTTAAATCTGCTTTTTGTAAACAGTTTTTTAAAATTGCAAAGACCTGAACTGTGGTTATCTGTATAGGTGTTTAAAAGTTATGCAATGTTAAACTCATCTGCAAGCATTCACATGACTATGGCTTAAGGTCTGTATTTCCATTCAAACAAGCTTTGACATATATCTTAGAGCAGACAAGACTTTACTTTTCAAGTGTTTTCATTTATCTGTGAAAAAAAAAATACCCAAAGATGCTCAGTTTCCAAGTACTTCTCAGTGGGGACCTTGCCAAGGAGCTGGAAGAGATTGTCTCTTGAATAAAGTGGAATTTTTTACACTTTTCAGGAACACAGCTGGAGCCTGTGTTTATTTATGATTTTTACATGTGATTTACTAATGTTTAAACTACAACAGTTCTTACTTGAAAGTCAGTAGGATTTTCTCTTGTGTACAGGAGGAAGTGAATGTCTATACTTTCTGGTTTCCAGGGTAACTTATAGACTGGTCTTTCTGTAGTCCCAGACCATGGCACATCATCTGTGAAGCATCCAAGCCTTTCATAGCAAACTTCTTTGCCTGTTGCATTGAGATCAGATCAATAGTATGTGAATGAGCAGAGAAGAGGAGCAGTTAGTCAGAACTCACAGCACTGCTTCTCTGGGGGTCTCTTGGCTTCTTTTTACAGAAAGCAAAGACCAGAAGTTCCCCCCTCCCAGATCTTTGGAGGCTACAGTTTGCCCTAAGGAAAGAAGCCACCCTGTTGCTCATCAACCAGGCCTTCAGCTTCAGGATTTTCTCTGTGGTATCCTGTCTCATACCTCAGGTATCTTTCCTCAGCCGTTGCTTATCCCAAAGCAAAGACAGCTGGAGAGTTTCTCCTAATACCAAGCCAAGGTATTGCAAATAATCAGCAATAAATTGAGACTCTGCTGAACAGCTGACTGCGCACAAGAAGTCATACTACACAAGCCAGTGTCTTCTGCTGAATATAAAACTATATCCTCATTAGACTGCCTCCACTCCCTGCCCCTGGCTTTTTCTCCATTTCCATCACTAAGAGAAGTACAAGAAATAATTCCCTAGGCATGGCAGAGCAATAGCTTTGTTCTGACATAGGAAACATCAGCATTTGTTGCTCATTCCTAGAGTAGAACTTCCAGAGTGGAGAAGAGGAAATACAACATGCACATGCACTCATCTCACCAATCTTGTATGGGAAAGTGAGGCATGTAACCTCAATCAGTAAGACTTAAAGCATCATGTTGTAGAATAATACCTCACAAAAGATAGCAGCATAGAAAGACAACATAAATACTAACCCCTAAATGCTTACCTTCTGCTGCGCTGAGGAGAAATAGGGCCAGTATCCAAATTCCAAGCATCTAGAACAGTAGAAAAAGAAAGCAGAAAAAGAAGCAGCTAGGATTTGCTAACCCACTTGATTAGCAAGCACACTTAGCTTTCTGGTGCTGAATTTTCTCAAGGCAAACAGGGTGCTGTGTCTGTCTTCTCTGCAGTATCTATGACTGCTGTGTATGCAAGACAAGCATGAGTCAGCTTTGCGTTTGCTTGCTCCATTAGAGATTGGGAGGTCGTAAATATACTAAAGCATAGCTTAAATCCAGAAGGACTTTTATCCTGTTGAGGCTGCTCTTTTTTTTTTTCTAATCAGACATAGAGGAGCTACTTTAGAATTATCATGAGGAGTAGCATAATGTTAGCTGCAATTCCCCTTTATACTGTGGTATTGTGAGAAGTCAAAAACCTGACAAGATTAAAGAAAAAAACCAAATCTGAACTACTTACCATGCAGCCTCGAAGGTCCATGCAGTAATGTGCAAACTTTGAAAGTACTTTTTATAGTCTGCTTTATCCTTGGAAATGTTCCTAGAAAGATAGGGATATTTATTTCAGATTATAGTTTAGAGCTAAGCTGAAAAACAACTTTAATGATTGGTTTCTCTGAAAACTCCAAAACGCATGATCATAGATTTCTTGAATTAGTGTGCTGGAGCCCAGAATAGGATTATCCAGAGGTAGGATAATTCCTAGGCAGCAACACATCAGGAGAGGGACATTAAAGAGAATTATATGTATCTGTGTGTCTTGCCTTGGCTGGGAAGACCTTTATTTTTAGCGTTTATAGTTGGGACTACTGGGGATCTACTGGGAGAGTTAGTTGGGAGCCATACTGTTTTTATGTTTCCTTTGCCCTGCATCAAGTGACTTCAGATGTGGAATGCTCCTGCGTTTCTGAGTCTTTTGTGCCCCATTCCTGACATCAGCTCAATTTGTCAAAATCAAATTGAGAAACCTCTTAATGGTTGGTTGGTATATTCTTTTGACAGTGAAAGAGCCTGATTCTCTCTGGTACCCCTTTAATTTCTTTGTTGAAATAAGTGTAGAAGGACAGTTATCTGACCCTTTGGATCCTTTCTGTACCTGTTTTGAGAAAGCCCTTCTCTGAGGGATGAACTGAGAGCAAACACACTGGAAAGCTATACAAATAACTTACAAAATTCTCCCAGACATTGGGACATGGCTTATTTATATAGGAACACTACAGAGCTGAGTAAGTTGTTCTATTAGGTACATCAACTAAAAGGTGATAAATAGCTTGTAGAAATGAACAGGACTAGGTCTGGGAACCCCTTGTTCCTGTTTATTTTTAGGAGAAGGTTGTAAGTGAACTCAGGAAGAAATGAGACCTTAGCTAACTCCACTTAGACAGCTTTGTCAGCTTGGCTATGCTTTATGGCCATGTATGTTTGCAGAGCTGATGTTCCCTAATCTCCACCTCTGGGAACGACCAAATGGATACCAGCTGCTTGCATAGGTGTTACACTGCT
>VYXB01009668.1:0-89906 GCA_013397135.1 Pachyramphus minor
ACCCAGTTAATTCTATGAATCTATGAAAAGCTGTAAAATAGCAGACTCTAGACTGACACCTACAAACATAAAACAGAGACAAGAGAAAAATGCCATGATATAAAATCATTTTCAAAGCAAGGCAAGACTGTCTAGCTATGTACACAAAATGAAAGTTTCACCAAGATGTTATCACATAAAATAGTTTGGAGAGTTCCTACTCAAATGTAGGGTTATGAAAAGGAAAGACAATCAGCTCACTTCTCCTGATTACAGATGCCAAGACAGTCTGATGACGGCCTCAGGCACTTTCGTGGCTCCATATGCCCAAAATCTCTGCAAAATCACATCAAGTGGCATTTTTTATTTAACCTTGCTGTGCCCTTTATGGCAAGAAATAATGCTGCTTGGGTACAATGGCTCTGCAAAATCGTGAGGGGTTTTCTTTAATTAATATCAAGTAAATAACTCAAGAAGATGTATGGAGAACTAAAAAAGAGTCTAAAGAGACTTAAACCTGCAACATGTATTCATTAGTATGGTAAATTATTTTCTCCTGTACGCATCTGAATGGATGGGCAAATAATGAGTCTTTTAGATTTGTGGAGCATCTCACACCCAGGAGGAGACCTGGTTGCATTGCACATTGAATCATTCTGGTCATTTGGACAGTGAAACACAACAGCTGTTTAACAACACACCCAAGTTTACAGCCTGAGGTAGAAGCAACGTAATCATTTTGAGAGGAGTTAGACTGCTAGTGCTAGTATGTGGATTTAAGAGATGACTTACTCAATGGCTCTAAGAAATCCAGACTTAGCTTGCAGGAGCATAACAAGAAGTCCTCTACCCACCTGTGTAGACTCACTGAGTGCAGTGAGTTTTGCATGATTTGTTACTCATGTGACAGACATTTTATTGGTACTGATCAAGAAAAATGCATTTCAATTTTCAATACTAAAGAAAACCTATTACAAAAGCTGCCCATTAGGATGCTCCTTAGTAGGTGTGTTAGCTGTTTGAACTGTTGACTCAAAAGAATACAATAAAAACTAATATAGATGCAAGAGGAATAACACAAATACTGGTTTTGGTAAAATTCTGTTACCCCCAAAAGAAATCATCTGAAGACTCCAGTACAGATGATGATTTGATGAAAGAGTTCAAGAGAAGTTAGCAGAATTCAAATTGAAGTCTTCAACAGCATCAAGACTGTGATTGACACATGCAATACCTTATGTAAAGAGCTCAAAGGGTTCCTGTCGAAGTTAAAACAGCCCAAAATAATTTTAATTGTTACTAAAAATAAGCCATGTTATGCTTATTTGAAATTCATTCTTTTCCACATTTTCTACAAGAGCTTCATTTTTTAAACAATAATTTTAAACAAAGCAATTATCTGATCATCTGGAGCCCAAATCGCTGCTCCTATCACACAACTGTACTTCACACCCCAAAATGCAGATGCAGTCATAAACACATGGTCTAACTACAGGCTAACCACTTCACATCAGAAAAATCTCATGTGCTAGAGAGAGAGGTGAGCATGCATCATAAAGCCTGGTGTCCAGAGTGAAGGGCATAAATGAGCAGAGTTTTATCCCTAATTCTGCTACTCACATGTGGCCATTGACCAGCTGTCCTGATGATTCCAGACTCATTACTGCCACAAGCTGGGGTTGGAGGGATTTGGGTTTGCATGTGAATGATGCCCATCGCAGAGGATTGCAACATGAAGAGTCATGAATTGGTTGCAGCTTGAAAGGGGAAAAGTGGAGACAAATCATGACTTGCTGGGAACATCTGTAACATTCATGTTCAAACATTGCTAAAGTAAAAATCTTCCTGAAGCCCAAACAACAGATCTATTTTGGATCCTGAATAATTTTTCAAAGGTTTGAAAGATTTGCATGTAATTGTTTTCCTTCTGAGCTTTCCCTTGCCCCTGTCTTCACCCCACAAGGAGAGGGCCAGTTGGTGGGCCATCCATTGGTTCGATTGGACTCTATTGCACAGCCCTCCTGCCTTCATCCTGGCTCAATCTTCATTGAGTAAATGATTTAATCTTAACAGCTCACTAGCTCAGTGTCTCCTAACCAGCGAAGCAAGATCCCAATCTTTCCCTGATGGTACCTGCTGCCTCGAAGGCAAAGCAATAGAGCACAGCCTCACCAGCTCGGTGTTCCCATTTATCCAGGCAGGTTCAACCTCCCTTCTCTGCTCAGCAGGTCTTCCCAGCTGCTGAAACCTCTTACCAGCCCTGCTGCCTGGCTGAGCAGGCAGCTTGGTGCAAGGAAACAAGCTGGACAGCTGACCTTTCACCTGCTCCTGCCAGAAATGTGTGCTGCACCTCAAGAGCCTCGAGATGACGTTCAGCCTCTTGCCTGTGCGCAGAGACCTGCCAACCCTTGCACAGCCCCAGAAGGACAAAATGTGAAATAAGACTCTGTTAACACGGCACAGAGGGAAGAGCTGGTGGAGCCTGGGCAGCTATGTGGGGACAGAGTCTGGTCATGGAGGCAATGGGGCTACTAAGACCAGGCTGCACCTCAACAGCAGAGATTAGTGCACACCAGTCCTCCTGTAATCTCCATGATGAACTGTGCAAGCCATGAATGAAACCCCCAAAATAATTAAACATCATCTACTTTAACAGCCACTAGCAGGAAAATAAATAAGACATCCCAGCAGAGGAAGATAGAGTAATTTCACATTTACACTTGCAAGGGAAAAGGGAATTTGAAACAAACAAAACATCTCTTTTTCCCTGCAGAGAGAGAAACTGCCTGTCAAAGTGGGACTGTAGTGACACTGAGGACTCTGTAAAATTCTTCTGTTTGCTTCTGCATTTGATTAGCTGCCTGCATTATGTGTTTTAATTTCCTGCCATTGAAGCACATTGCTGTCATGGTGATAGATGCTATAGAAATCAGTAAAATAAATAAATAAAAGTTCAGAACACTTTTGACCAAGTCTGCACTAATTAGTGCATAAGACAGACAAATGTTTTCTGGGATTTGTGTCAACCGTATCCAGATTCCTCCTTCACAGATACCAGCAAAACCCTTTCTAGAAATGGAAATAAAGAAAGGCAGCAGATGGTGCTGGGAATACTCTGAGTAAGATGTCTCCATTCAGACCCAGATAGTAGTGGCAAACCATAGAGATAAGAAGCACTGTGCAGCAACGAATGTTTAATGGTAGTAGCAGAGCCAGGAAGGCAATATTGCAAAATGGCTGGTGAAGGGCTAACCAGAAACCCTTCAGAACTTGTGTGGATGGGATGCTCCTGTGATGTCAAAAGCTGATCTAGCAGGAATAGGTGGAAGTGGGAGAGGAAGGAGAAGGGGGCTATCCCCAGGCAGAAACAAGTGAGAATGGAGATAAATGTTTTTAACATAGTTACATTTTTATATAACACCGTATAAACCATAGTTTATAACACCAAAATAAATGGTGTGATAGCATTCATCTCTACTTCTGGACTTTTAAAAAGAAACCAAAATAGTAATAATTGTAATTAGCACAGGGTTCAAATCCAAAAGAATCCTAAGATTTTAAGTACAGACAAAGACTGTCTGTACTTCTAAAGTGAGGAAAGGACTTGTCTGATTGATAGCAGGAAAGAAATACATAAAAATAACTCCTTTCCAAAACAAAAGTGGCGTTATTATTTCTTGCAGAGCTTCTACCACAAGCCATCATCATCCCCTCCTGACTGGCTTTCCTGTAGAGATTCAAAGGTACAACACATATCCTCAAGCCATGTAATATCACTGCTTTTGCACTGTCTATGGAGTTCTGATCAAATTTTCTTTAGTCAGTAAATTAATCTTGGCTGGAAATAAGAATCTAGCAGGATATTTACTGGACACAGTCAATACTAAATTAGCAGATGTTTAGTATTTTTTTCCAGGATACCATAATTTCTCAGACAAATACAATCTCAATTAAGGCTATAGGTGTAAATTCCAACCTCAGTAATAACATTTCCCATCATATTGCACTGTCACCTGCATATATTTTGCAATGCAAATTGCCCTAAACACATCCTTCCTTTCAGTTCACACCACTAAATGGAGGTCTATAGCCTGAAATCCCATGGCATGCATTTTTGGCTTTGCACAATCTAACCTGTAGACTTTGACATCAATGTCATAACTGTCCACCATAGTAACTGAATCTATACTATAAAAAAAATCTTGCTAGGAATTATATCTTCACAGAACAAGGAAGTTTTATCAGTGCTGCTTTTGTTACAACATGGAAGGAGTTACTGAACAGGCAGCGTTGGCTGCATTTTTTGTTCGGATGACGGTAGGCTGAGGTGACTGATGACTGACATAAGGAGCTATGCAGCAGAGACAAGGCTAACAAGTAGACTGCTGACATAGCTATGCATTAATAGCTGTAAGTAAGGAAGCACTGAGTAAAATCTTGGGATTCAGGGAATCCTGTAATACCCACTCATTCAAGGATGGAGCAACCATCTTGTCTCAGGACCTGCTGGTCAACATGGTAACTGTAGTATTGGTATCTCAGATCTCACACATGTTCTGTCCTCTTTGACAGAGGGTTTTGGTCTCGGCCAAAGGAGAAAAATTATCCCCCAAAACTTAACCAGGTGTCACCAGATGATTTGACAAAAGCAGTCACCATTTATACAAGGACCAGCATCTTCCATAGCTATCTCTCACTGCTGGCCTTATATTGCTTCAGGTGCAGGAGGAAAGAAGCTTCAGCCACAAAAATCCTGTTTGCTGTGTCAGAAACCTGTAGTGCCCAGACCTGGCCATCATCAGCCACTGGTCACTGCCATCACCAGTCCACGCTTTAACCAGGGGAAGTTCTTGATTTGTTGCATCATCTCATCGTGGTTTGGACATGTCTCCTTGTCACAGGTAGTGCACAGTAGAGCAGAGGCGGCTGTCAGGGTGGCAAGGAATGGCTAAGGAAAGAAAAAGTGACAGCTGGAGCCTATGGAAAGATGTAGTGAACAGGGGAAAGTGGAGGACACAGCGTGCAGGCTGGCACAGCCTTCCATCATGTCGTACAGAGACAGCCCTGCCTGCAGCAAGCTCAGGCTGAAAGCCAGCCGTGCTCAAAAGCACCTAGAGAACAAATTGGGCAGCTGTGGGGAAAAATGCATTTCACTGCAGATGCAACACTATGAAAATAGCCTAACCTGCTGGACAGCCTGCACATATCTAACTAAAGCAGCAGGATGAGCACCAAAGGTGTCAATTTGTCGTAGCGCAGTACAGAGACTGGCAGGGAGGATGTATGTGAGTGGTAGAAGTTGAGGCCATCACTGCATCCAATACAAAGTTCAGCAGGGATAAGTTTAATGTTATCTAGGAGGTTACTGAAGAAGCAATTCTGATTGCTTATCTGTGTACCTTTTCCAGCACACTAAAGGGTTTGTGGTGAGGGGCACAGGGTGCCTGCTGCTGGGTAATGGAGACCCCAGCAGTGCCATGGCTGATGTGGAAAAGGAGCTGGCTTGAAGTGGGTTCCCCTGTGAGGCCCATGCCTGCCTGGTTGAGAGTGGAAGGCATGGGGCAGATGGAGCAGCCTGTAGGGCAGCCAGCAGCACCTTCATAGCCGGTTGTTCGCTCCTGGCATTTTTCAGAGCAAGTTCTGATCATCTCCAAATGCTGCCTCAGAACCATGTTCAGAGCATCACTTCACTGCTGGTCTAAGCCTCATGTTCTGTCGCCCCAGTGACGGGGCTGGGGGCACTGCAGGGTAGCAAGTGTCTTCATGATACATGGACAGCATTCCTTGTATCATGTGCTAGTGGCATATGACTGCACTTGCAGGCTCCAAGGAGGTGTTGCAGCTCGTTGGTAACACTGCTTTTGTTGCGATGCAAAGGAACAGGGCTGTCCCTCTGCAAACCCAGCTTCTGAGTGTCCTCATATGAATTTCTTGCCAGTTTTAGATGCAGATGCAGATGGTTTTGGGGAGTTTTCTTCAAGGCCACATATATCATCAGTCCTGTAAATGATTGCAGTGGCACCAGCTCCTGTCCTTGACTGTGCTTCTTTGTCAAGCACAGCAGCGATAACAATCACTCCAGTGTTTTGCCAAGCTGGAGATCACTGTTGCCAATCTTTGTATAAACAAGAACTAATTAATCTTCACCACACCTTTGTGAAGAAGGTAAGTATTATCATTTATTATCTTTCCTGTTTTACAAACATAAACTGAGATGGCAAAGCAAAAAATGATTTGCTGATGGCCAGGCAAGATAAACACGTTATGGGCAGTAAATACCGTATTGCTCAGTGGAAGAAAGCAGTCTGTGAGATTCCCAGGTTTTACCTTAATGCAGATAATGAAGAATAGCCATCATAATAAACAGCTGTTCTATTAAGTGGAGGCTTTCTTCTCTGAGAATAAATCAAACAGCAGCCAGAATCTTTTACTAATTTTATTGTGAAAGAAATAAAAAAATGAAGGACCCAGATTTTGAAACAGAGCAGCAGCTGCACACATTTGGTTTTGGTTTTTAAAAAGAACATATTTCCCATTTAAGCTTCAAAGTGGCTGCTCTGTCAAAAGGCCCACTGACATATTGAACCTCTTGACATTTTGATTTTTAATTTACTCTGAAATATTGCGGAGGGATCAGTTAAGTGCTGAACTTCATTTTTCTTTTAGTGTGCTGCAGTCAAATGGAGTGGAGCTGTATCTTTAAAATCTTGCCCCATTTTGCCTGTAGTAGGGACATGGAAAATTGGCTTTCTGTGAGTGTAAAGGCAAGAAAGGATGTAGAAAGCTTGCTGAAAAAGAACTGAAAATTGCCTGTTTCGCTGTGGCTTTGTCTCAGTAAGATGCTTCTTGTCTGCAGAAATAGTAGTTGTTTCCTACCTTCTTATTCTGTATATCAGCAATTACACTGGCCAGTTTACGAAACTAGTTATAAATGTGGATTATTTTCTTGTCTGGTCAAATGTTGAATAATGATTTAGTATTCCTGTGCCACATTCTTGCAAAGCACTTCAAACTGATTTGAGTACATGAGCCTGATCTTTTAAAAAATCTTAACTGAGCAAGAAGTAGCTGAAATTATCCTGAAAAAAAAGCACTCAGGTGGCTCATCATTTCTTAACTGTACAAGGTGAGAAGGGGAAAGGCAAGACAGCAGTAAAAGCAAGGGAAGAATTTCCTGGGAACAAGCTCAAGATGCATCCAAAGGGAAATCCCTTAGGGCCTCCAAGGAGGTAAACAACTATCATTAAACAGTCCTGCAGCTCTTCGGCTCACTTACCTTCCTTTTTTATCTTCTTTCTTTCTTGTAGAGAACCTTCACACAGTGCTGTGCCCTGAATTTATTCATTCTTTATATGATTTGACAGGTGCCTTTTCCATATTTTTTTCTTTACGTTCTGGGCACCATGGCTGGCATTCTATCTAGTTTTCTTCTAATAAACAATACAGTTAAAGACTAGTTTGAGGAATTTGCCTCTCTTCTTGGTAGGCAACCAGCATGAAGACAGATTCAGGCAATAGCAAAGCAGGAACAAAAGCGGGGTTGATGACAAACAAAAGGGAGACCCTCCTCATGTTCCTATATTGACCACGTAGAAATGGCCCAAGTAAAGAATCACTCCAATGCTTAAAATAAGGAGACATGAGCATCGGAAGGCAGAGAACTGTTTGTGATGGGCAGGTTTTCCCCATGTTGCCATATTTCACTATAGCCCAATCCAGGAAGGCTTGCTGCTGCCTGGGCATACAAAGAGCCCCTTGCTTTTACTTGTCCAAGAGGGGAGCTTAAGCACTGAGAGATTTGCATGCTGGTGAGCAAGCCAGAGGCAAAGCACACACCATGATGTATGGTACTTGCAGTCACCTGGTCTTTCATTTTTGGTTGTGGGTTACATGTTTCTGTGGCAGACAAGGTGGTGCCACATTGGAGAATGCTGCTGCACAAGAGAAGAGGGACTGGAACATGTCTGAGGTAGTCAGTTATTGGGATGAAGACTTGGAAAGATCATAAGGTTGAAGGCAAAGATGACAGAAAGGGTAGTCCTTCAAAGGCCTGGGTATCTCTTCAGTTGCTTCTACAGAAATTTGTCAGACACCAGTGCCCTAGGAGGGGTGACTGACCAAATGCCACACGATTTTGCACACAAAGACCAGAAAGGACTAAAGTGCATGTACCAGCATGATGGTGTTCCCTGTGGGGAACATAGTATGGTTTACAGAACGAAAAGAAAGAATTTTTGACAAACTGGAGGTGTTTCATTGCTTCTGAAAGAAATCCTCATCTACATTAATTAAAAATTTGCCCTATTCAAAGGAAAGTGAAAGGCAGGAACAGGCAGTTTGTACCCAGACTGCCACTGGGAGTACATGATGAAGTCATTTGCCCAGGACAAGTCCATCATTAACCCAGAGAAGTCATCAACTCTGGCAGTTAAGTTTAGGGAGACCTTCTTGCAAAGGGAAACCCACCAGCTACCAAAGTAAGGGGCTGCCCTGAGGTTCTGCAGTGGTAGGTGCTTCCTCTCTGTTTAATTATATGATGAAAGCAACAAAAAGGCACAGCTGAAGAAGAAGCGGAGCTTTCCTGGTTTTCTTCCCATTTGTTTAGTTATACAGGTGCCAGATTTGCAAGCAGAACATCTTATTGAAGTTTCAGACAGATTTGTATTGATTTGAAGTCAGAACATTGTCCAACTAAGTGAACCTGCAATAAACTAATTTTATGCCAAGTTAAACCTGTACAAAAACATCTTGCAGTGGTTAAAATGAAGCGGCATTTAAACCAAGTAAACTTAATTTGATAAAACTTCAGTGAGAAGATGAGACTACTCATATTGTGGCCCTGCAAGAGCATTTGAGAGAGTTATTCATATAATTCTCATTGTGCAGAAAAAAGTCTGGTTTTGAATCTATACAGTAACATCAAATAGGAATAGTTTTATGATCATATTTTTTAAAAAAATCCTCATTAGAATTTAAAGACCTAGTTCTAATTCTTTGACCGAAATAAATTTTATTGTAGTATAATTCGCTATTCAAAAAGAGTAAGGTGGCAGATAGTGTCTAAAGCCGAGACAAAACTACAAGATGGCATGTAGAATAACTGTAATTAAACAATCAAATGTAGCAATTAAACATGAATGATTCTTTATTAGGCTGAATGAGGATGGCAAACAAGACTCCACAGGTGGCAAGTTTATTCCCCCATGCTCGTTGGTATTTTCATTAGCAGCTCTTGGCACAGTCAGACATGCAAATCTGCCCGTGTCTTTAAGAGCGAGCCCCTGTTTAGGTATCATTCAAAACAGGGAGGATATGCAAATATCAAGAAGGACAGGATTACAGTATAACAGTGGTGTTTGGGAGATAAATTGAAGAAATATGCTGAAAGTCAACAACATCAATGTTCTGCACAGACAATAATGAAATGCACCACTGTAGCATGGCAATAGAATTCCCATGGTTGGGAAGAGTGTTGTTTTGCTGGGGTATCCAGAGGTCACCACTAAAACCCTGAGAGCAGCACAAGCCAGCATCTCTGCTCTTTGGCAGATGCAACATCTATCTGGCTAAGATGGGCTTTGCTGGGCACCACAACCGCAACTGGGAAGCATGTGAACTCTCCCTGCAGGCATTGCTTTTTCAGAGCCAACTTCCCTGCCAGCAGCCAAAGGCAGAAAGTTTGTCATGCCTTGCAGCCCTGCTACCCTGGAGGCATGCCAGGGAGGTATTGGCGCAGCTGCCGGGTTTTCCCAGGCTGGCAGCCAAAATGGCCAGCATCCCCCTTGCAGGGTGGCTCCAGGAGGAGTTGGTCGCCCTGCTCCTGCAAGGGGATGCTCTCCCCTTGAAACTCTTTGGGGCAGGGTTTTTCTGGGTTGCAGTACTTTCCCTGCTGCTCTCCAAAGCCAAAGTCTGCCTGATGGCAGGGACTGGGCTCTCCCTGCAAAGTGGTATCTGCCTTTGCAGGATCTCATAAATACAACTCCTGGCTCAACACCCAGCCTGTCAAACCCTGCATGAACCTGCACATGGGAGAAACTGACAGCCAGACAAGGTGCCCTAGAAATAAAATGGTTAATAGCAGAGCTGTGGGAAAACCAGGTAAGATAATAATGCTAATTATGCTGCTCTCCTTCAGCAACAGAGGCGATGGCACACCATAATGGCACTGCCTTTTAGGTGGGGCACATTTTCTTTTAAAGATTAATTGGGAGGAGCTCACAGAAATGCAACAAAGGTGATAAAGGATTTGGAAAATAAGACCTGTGAGAGAAAGTCATGTTCAGGATGGAGAAGAGAGGGCTGAAGGGATACGGCACTATCTACAAGCATGTTAAGGGGCATTATAAAGAATATTGGGATGAATTCTCATTATTCAGTGAGGACAGAATGGTAAGTAATGGATTTTAACTCCAGTAGGCAAAAAATAGGTTAAATATGAGGGAAAACTTGCTAATATCAAACAGATAATGGAACAATCTGCCAAAGGAGCATGGACTGTGGCCACCACCATGAAGATGCCAGAAGAGGCCAGACACCAGACCCCCAAAGGCAGTGGGGAAACAATCCAAGCAATTCTCCAGTAGTCAGGCTGGAGATAGTGGCTAACCCACTGAGGATCTCCTCCTCTCCTTAAAGGTTCATGCATAGGACAGGACAACTCAGAGAGAGCAGGCTACATAGAAGAGCTAGAAACTATTTAGGTGTGAGCATCTCAGTGATGGGGCAGAGTTTTTGCTGCATCAGGGTCAGTATTGGTGAGTATTGCCAAGTCACTCTGCCCTTGGTTCCCAACTGCATTTTCTCACAAGGGATGGAAAACAACAACCTTGGACCTCATCTTCCTCATGCCTGGCCGTGACATGAACTTGGGGACTGCTGCCAGACTTGGGCAGTTTCTGGTCTTTCTGTCTTTTCTTTAGATGACAGAGGGAAACAGTACGGCTGCTATAAATCCCAAATTGCTCTCTGAGGGTGTTCATGGACATTTTGGACAGGGTTTGAGGTGCACCAGCTATGGGTAACAGGGAAGCAGCCTTAGTACTGCAAACTAGCTAGATCAGAAGAAAGCTGACTCCTCTGGAGCCAATATAACAAGGCACATCTTGACCATATCATAGATTCATAGAATAAGAGGGTTAGAAAGGATATCTGAGAATATCAAGTCCAACCCTTGATCCAATACCACTGCAGTTACTAGACTATGGCACTAAGTGCCACATCCAGTCTCTTCTTGAATACCTCCGGGGACAGAGAATCCACCACCTCCCTGGGCAGCCCATTCCAGTGCCTGAGTACCCTCTCTGTAAAGAGCTTCCTCCTGATATCTAACCTAAACCTCCCCTGGCAGAGCTTGAGACCGTGCCTTCTTGTCTTACTGCTGGTTGCCTGGGAGAAGAGACCAACCCCCACCCGGCTACAACCTCCTTTCAGGTAGTTGTAGAGAGTGATGAGATCACCCCTGAGCCTCCTCTTCTCCAGACTAAACAACCCCAACTCCCTCAGCCTCTTCTCGTGGGACTTGTGTTGGGGTCCCTTCACCAGCCTCGTTGTTGTTCTCTGGACCTGCTCCAGCACCTCAATGTCCTTCCTGAACTGAGGGGCCCAGAACTGGGCACAGCACTCCAGGTTTGGCCTCACCAGTGCTGAGTAGAGGGGTAGAATCATTTCCCTGCTCCTGCTGGCTACACTGTTCCTGATACAGGTCAGGATGCAACCTAGCAATGCAGTGGTGTTCAGTGAATACTCCCTGCTTACTGAAGTAAGTTACTGCAAGATGCAGTTTGCGTTTGGCAAAGAAACTTCATCTTTTACCTTTTATATGCTACTACTACAGTATTAGGACAGGAACTTCACAAAGGAAGGAGCTTGTGTACAGGACGTGCAAGGATCTCCTCTCTCCTTCAGGCAGAGCTGGGGGTCAGGTCACTTGTGGTGCTTTTTCCTTTTCAGTGTGCAGAGGCAGCACTCCCAACGTTTGTACGGTGCACGAGACTTGGGCTTGAACTGAATCTTGCTGAAGTCAACATGTGTCTTCTTCTTTCATTTCTCTGGACTTTGGATGAAGGCAGTTTTCCAAGACTGCATGTGTAGCCTGGCTGGCAGGGAGAGCAGCACAGATAGGGGTCTGCATGCATACAAGCAGTCCCAGAGATGAGGCCGTCCAGCCTGTTAAAAACAGGGAGATGATGAGAAAGGAGTTTGGCTTCTGATTTGGCACGTGCCAGCCTATATGAGAGAGAGAGTGCCAGGTGAGGATCTAAGTTCAGGTTTATTGCTACCCCCAAGCAATCAAGGATCATGAATCAAACCTATATCCATGAAATGGTTTAAAACTGAGGAAATATCATAACAATAAAATGGGCTTGGTTTCCTTGTTGTTTTTATTTCTGAACCTCCATGGGTAATTGATGTCACAATTTGAAGAATTTACATTTCCTCTCAAATAAAGTAATGTTTATTTACTTAGGAAAGATGTGAAACTCACTGGCCTCCAGGAGCAGGAGTTTTAATGAACACTAGAGACACGAGCCTACGGAAAAACTGCAAGAGTCAGTCAAACTGCAGCCACACAAAAGAACAGTTTGTTCTGCTTCCGGTATGACAATATTTACCTGTCATGGTAAGAGATCTGCAAGTCAGGCTTTCCTTTGCATTTCTGCCCAAATCTGTATTTGCAAAGCTTGATTTGTGATATCCTCTCCAGCATCTAAATCAGCGAGCTCTCTCACACCAGTGATGATATTTCCGCAGAAGATGGATTAATTTTATTTTTTTCTCATTGATCTGGGACTTGAAACAGCTTTGGGGAGGGAGGCAGATAGGAAACAAGAGGGGATTTAGGCTTTTCGCTTCACCTTTAAAAAAAAAAACCATGCAGCATTGCTGTCCCTGGAGTGGGCCCACGTTATTACTACAGCCACAGCCACATCATCAGAGCTACAGCGCTTGGAGTTGTAGATCATCAGTCTGCTGTCACGGCCGTGATGTATGATGGAAAAAGCCATCCATCTGCAAACGCTGAGCACAAAGAGCTGTGGCTGCAAGGATGCAGCTTGGCATGTGCAACACATACAGCAGCAAGCATTTTCCAAATAAAAAAGACATAAACGTGGTAAATTGAAGGAAGGAAAGGGGAAGGCATGCAAAGCCTCTCACTCCTGGGTCTCCAAAATTGCAAAATGCAAGTACGTTCTCAAATCCAGCAATTACACCTATGAATCCAGCTACTGCTTCTTCCACATGCACACCTCTTTCTCTTAAAGCTTATATTTGTATTTTTCTCTTCCAGTGTAAAACCTCAATTGTATTTACACCTGTTTTGGGATCTTTACAGACAAAAGACATTTAAGGCTGCGAAATCTTGGGAGAAGGGAAAATGACATGGTGGATCAATCAGCTGATGCTTCTTCCCTGCACAGCAGGAGACTCCAGCAAAACTCTTGTATTTTGTGTGAAGGCTCAGCTCTGACTGAATTTTTCTCTTGGCATATAAGAGAAGAAAGGTATTTAAATTTTGAAAAAGAAAGTGAGAGAGACCGAGAAAGCCTAAGTGCTTATGCATGGCTGCAGGTTTCTCAACTAAAAGCTACTGTTGATTGTCCAGGAGAGAAGCCATTTCTTGTGTTACTCTGCTGCACAATACTCCGAGTGTGGGTACAGAGAAGGTTTGCAGCTAAATAAAATTAAATTTTAAAAAAAAATTAAAAAATGTTATGCATTGGTCACAGAGCCAGTCATATGGATGCATTCCCGGGATGTTGATCATCCAAAATGGTTCTCCTGAGTTTTTAACACCTGTCACTGGTGATAAGCAAAGCCATTGCCTTACAAAAGCAGACATTCAAGGAAGAGATTTGTTTTTTCACTCTCCAAGCAAGAAGTGCCTCATTAAAAGTCAGAAGCCATAAAGAAGTGTGTGTCACTGCAAATGAGTATGGGAGAAGCACTTCAGTTGCTCTACCTTGTGCAGTGGCAGGGGGGGACAGTCTTTCAATTTCAAACAGCTACAATGCAGTTTTCAAAACATCTACCTCCATGTAACATGATGCACTTGAAATAACACATTCTTTGCTCATTAATAGCAAATTATGGCAAATACATCCAGCTGCTCTTGAGAATGTAGGTCTAAAGACCTTCGACAAACACATTCTCTGTTTGGGGGAATGTGGCAGGGCATCATAATACTGAAAAGGCATTTCTTCTCTCACATTTCATGTACTTTTCAGTATTTTATTTTTGTTTAGGAAAAATTACTAATTCCGAATACTAACTTGCCACCGACAATAAAATTTTTTAATCTTTTCATGTCAATCTACAAAAAAATCAGTTTAGTTTTGTTTAGTTTAGTACTAGTACTTTTACATTTTTTTAATATACGCTTTTTCCTTGATAAATATTTGAGCCAATCACAGATCTTTGTTGCTAATAATTTATTTAAGGAAACTGGATCTTATTGTTGGCCAAATAATCACTTGTGATAGATATGAAATTCTGCAAAATATGTTTTATAAAGTAAAAATGTCTCTAAATCAACATACCCATCTGTTGAACTCTCCTAAGCAGAGGATGAACTTTGCTGAAGGTAACAGTAATTTAGCTCTTCCCCAAACTGGTAATGAATTTTTAGAACTTGGCTGCACAGAGGTGAGTTGACTCTGCCTTTGTGAAGAAAAGCAGTGAAAAAAAAGAGAATTCCAGGACAATCAAGGAAGCATCCCAGGAGGGCAGCCCAGACAGATGATCCTGGAGATTCTGTCTACAAAGTACCAAAGCACTTTTGGCAGCACAGCAAAACCTTTCCAGCCCTACACCAACTAACCCACTTCCTTTGGGAAAGCCTGGCATAGAAAAATCGTAGGAGGGTATGAAAAAACCTGGCAGCTGAAGTGATACCAGATCTAAAAATCCTTCTTCAGAGGTCTAATGAATGCGTTGGTATTGTCTAAAATAAAGAAAACATCCACAGCAAAACAGGCAGCACACTTGGCAGGGGAGGGATCCCAGGACAGCTGAGAGCGTGCAACTGTGTGTGGTCACAGCTCAAGAGGGCTTTTCAGTTTTTCTGCTTGAAACTCTGCCCCACTTTCGTTTGTTTTTGGTGGGTTTTTTTCCCTTAAACTACTTTATTCGCTGCCAACTCCTTAAAAGAAATGTGTGGGAGAAAAGCTCTCAAGGAAAGATTTATTTTTAGCTTAAATAGCTAGGCCAGCAGTTTACAAAGCCAACAAAGGCCCAGGTTGCACTATCCAGGACACTCAAACCACCATGGGCAGAGGTCCCCTTATTTAATTCAGGAACTAAGTTTTCGCTTGCACAGCTCCTCTGTTTATCTGTATCTAAGTATGGGATTTCTCCAGTGATGCCCGAGGGGATGGATCCCATTTCTGACAGGCAACGGGAAGGAGAGGATGGAACTGCCAAAGTCGTTTTTGCCAGCCAAATTGCAACGGACAGCTGACACGCTGCCACCCCGACCGCTATGGCAAAATCTCCAAAGTGCCCTCATTCCTTCCTCCTCGGCCCCATGTGAGTTGCTCCCACTCCCCTGGGACTGCTGAACTCCAACATCAGTTAGCAGGTGCTGCCCTCATTTGCAGATCCTTGGGAAGGGCTGATAATTAGAAAGAGATTTCCAGAACAGGTTGCCACCCTTGACAGCAGCATGGGAAGAGCAGGTAA
This sequence comes from Pachyramphus minor, assembly GCA_013397135.1. Taxonomy (NCBI): domain Eukaryota; kingdom Metazoa; phylum Chordata; class Aves; order Passeriformes; family Tyrannidae; genus Pachyramphus; species Pachyramphus minor. The sequence goes on from VYXB01009668.1 coordinate 15,658, forward strand.
CTGGCTTGTATGCGAAAAAACAACCAAAAGCAATTTATTATGCAAGCATTAGAAAGGAAAGATAAAGCCGAAAGAAATATTTAAAAAGGATAATTGTTTGAATAAACTGTTAACCTCATATAGATGCATAGATAATTAAATATCAGAAGTAAATCTTGCTAATTATTGAGGAGTTAAACTTCCCATTTACATCTTCAGTAACAAGATTTATGTTGCTTAAATGGTGTCCACCTCTACACTTGGGTTTTGTGATTTTAAGGCTTGAGCAACGGTAATTAAAGAGCCTTTTTGGAGCAAGTGTAGCACTGTGCAGTGTAATGTGACATTCAGAATATATCAGCATCACTTTACACAGGAATTCTGATTATTTTCACTTGTGTGCTTCAGCCTGTCATTTATCCCCAGTGAAACTCATCCTCCTCAAACCCTGGTGTCTCACCTGTTCATGCAGTTTTCCGCATTTCTATAAACCTCTGTCATTCATGTGGTTTACGTGTTTAATTCTTAAGGTAAAGACCTACTTTTATTTCCACACTAATGATTTTACTGGCCTATTGCATAATGCAAACAGTCCTAAAATAGGGCAGCTAATCAACACGAATGTGAGACATAAAGATCGAGGCAGCAGCATCCATTCACATAGCAATGTACGTCTGCAACAGCAGAGATTTTTATTTTTCTGTTAAATAAGATGCCAGCAGGAACTGAGACTGCTCTTTGATTCAGCGATAATGAGTGAACGTTGCACCAATGAAATTTACATTTTGCCAGTGGTATGAAAAGAACAAAATTATTCTTAGTTCAGATTTAGGGCCCCCAAATACACACTGATTTTCTGAAGTCTGAGTGCTCTGAAGCTCCTACTTTTGTGAATGAAAATTTTGGCAATTTAGTAAAAGATGGCACCCAACATGAAATGTAAAAGTAGGGCAGGTGACTATCTATCAACATTCCTCCTGGAAGATCATCTTCTCTAAAGCACATTAACCCATCTACTGCTTCCCTTTCCCCCACTGCAAGTGAAATTTTTGTCAGTTTCTGCTATATCTGCTTCATCTGGAAACTTTCTGAAAATATATTAGAAAACCTGTAAGGCTCTGTACTGAGGCAGAAGCACATTTCTCTGTGCTGACACCTACCATGTCAAACTATTATCTAGGCTTCCCGCTGGCTGATGTTGCTGGAGAAACCTGAACTTTGACTTCAGGGCAGGCAGTGAAAGGTAATTTGGTCTGTACATCATATCTCAGGCAGGAAGAAGGCTGCAGGTCTCATCTAAGGCAGACCTCTGAGGCCACGTACAATGGCTGAGGTGGTTCAGATGGCTGTAGGCACCAGCCATCCCACAAGGCTGTAAGTCACCCGGAGGTGATGGCCTCCTTCCCTGATGTGAAGGAGCACAAAGGGCAACTGCCATGTTGCCACCCAGCATATTGCACTGTTCAGATGGACACGGTGCACTTTCCACCGTTAGAGGTATTAAAAAATGGGTATGTAGAAGTGTGTGTATATACATACGGGTCCTGACACACCAGGTTAAAACTGAAACAGGTTTACAAGGACCTAACAAGATGTAGTCTTCTTTGCTGGCTGGTTTGGACAGTACTGGTACTTCTGAATTTTTTCTGATAATACTTCTGGTCTAAAGTAGAGACAGTTGACCAGTGCCTAAGGGCCATTCACTGGGCATTTCCATGATTGTGTGCTCTATCCTGGCAACGAACACTATAATTTTATTACTGTTTATTCTGTTAATTTGTGTAGTACAAACTCAAAGTTCCACATTTTCTGCAAAAGTAACAATACAGTGTATATCCACATGGAATAGTTAGTATCCTGAAGATGGAAACCCAAATATCCTACAGCCTCTATAGCTGTTGGTATCCTGTAATTGAGGTAAAAGTCTCCTTCCTGGCAGCAGAGGTCCTGCATAACTCCAGGGTGCTTTTAGACTGCTGCTAGGAGAGCCTCATATTGAGAGTAAGTATTTTGGTCATGGGTGGCCTTTAATAAACTAACAGAGATTTGGCCAGTATCCTGTTAACTACATTGCTGTTATCCAAGCTATTACAGGCCAGCCACTCCATCTAAAGATGTCCTTTCCCTATTCAGAGGATGGGGAGGAGTCAGCTGCTATTTGTTGTATTGTGATGATTAACAGGGAAGAACCTGAGCTAAGAGCACTACTGGCTTCCCAGCCTTGAATTAAGAGAAATGACTGTCCAGTTTTTTTCCCTCAATAAAGGAGGCACTTATACAATTTATGGTACATTTTTCCTTCTGTTTTTGATAAGAAAAAGCAGGGTCCTCCACCTCCCATTAGAAACTATTATATAACAGATAGTACATTTCTGGACAGTAAAAGCAAGTACATCACTTAACATTTGCAGGCCAAGTATGCAACTGTAAAAACAACAAATTATTTTTTAAATTAATAGCCAAAACCAAAGTCCCTTTCTGTTCCTGACACTGCAAATGCAAAGCTACTCCTCTCTTGCATAGTTTTCTTTTGGTGTCCCCAGCTTCTTTACTAGCAAGAAGCTCAGCCTCCTTATTGATGGGGTTGAGGAAATACTCTGCTCAGGTACTCAGGAGCAAGCTCTCCTAGTAGTAATACATAGCTACTTTGTTAAAAGATTTTCTCCAGATCCTGTGTGGGTACCAGCCTAATCCTTTCCCTTTCCTTCCACCCCACAACTGTTTATACCACTTGTTACACCCCCCCACCCCCAATCTCCCTTTTGTTAATTTACTATGCAGGGACAGCAGCACGTGGCAGATGAAAATGATGGAAGCGAGGCTCATTAGGATTCTATGTCCTTTGAGTGGTACGTAAAAAAATGCTGTGTGAAATGTCATGAAAGCAGATTTGGAAGTTTTGACAGATGTGAGAAAAGGAGAAATGTTTGCCATTTGTCTTAATGACACTTTAGTAAGTTTGGAGAGCCAAGGGAAAAAAAAAAAACCTGACGCTAAGTGACAATTCTGGAGGAATATGAACTGTTTCCAAAACTGATGCTGGGGCTGAGAGCAGGCCCACAGCACATCAACAAGTCTGGTCCTTGGCACAGGCTGCCAAAGGGAACAGCAAGTGGGATAAAAACTAGTGAAAATCATAGTTCTTCCTGACTTAAGCTTGACCTTTGAGTCAAGCTGGCTGGTGTATTCCTCCCCACAATACTGCAGCCCCGAGGACTCTTCAAATGCAGCCTGCAGTGCAAACAGAAACATGTAAATATTATAGGAGTGTGAGAGAATGCATTTACATGTAATTACTAACCCAGCCAAGACAATTATTGTCAGTGTTATATCTAAACAAAAGGTTCCTCATCTAAAATCCAGTCCTGCAGAAGTCAGACACTAAGTTGCCATTAACTTGAAATTGTCCAAAGGGGTTTTAAGTTTTGTCCATTGGCACTACAGGAAAAGAAAGGACGAGTCATGGATGTACCAATTTCTTTTGACTCCTGAGCTTGGAAGCTGACTCTATCAGATTCATAAATATCTGGCTTCAGTGGCTGCACCTTTTGTCCCCTTTAGGCTCTAAACACTCATTTCTCTCCACTATGGGGAAAGACATTACTGGCAACATTAGTTCTGCACACCTTTGACTGAACCAATTGCATTTCCCGAAACAGGCTTTCACCTCCAGCAAACACTTCTCAGCTCCCCTCCAATAAACGTTCTTACTCCTTACAGCTTCAAGACAAAACTGCCTGCTAAGCAGGAAACCCCCCTGGGTTCAATGTTGTGCAAGTCCCCGTGGGCTAGGGGAGCAACAATGCAAAGAGCCACCGTGCATGCAACTTCTTCCACAAAACACATCTTTGCTTACAGACTTGTGAGAAAATGTCAGCATCTACCTCAATGGCAAGAAGTCCAAGTGGAAAAGGATATAGTTCCACATATGACAAGCTCACCTAGTCTTGCCCTCTTTCCAAGGAAAAGAGTGGCACCCAGGATGAGCAGTAAAGGAGGGGGGGCAGGTGATGCATGACTCATTTTTTCCACATGCAAAAAGTTTTATGCAATCTCAATTTCATGATTCAGTATTTTTGAAATCAACATTTCTGGTGATAAACAATGGAATAGCACACTAGCACATTTATTTGAGTCAGAAATGAGAAATGCTCAATACCTTATCTTGAGGAACTAGTTCTGGTGGAACTATTGCGGCAGAGAATCAATTTGTTGAACTTAGTCCTTTTTCCTGCTTGTGAATTGTCCTGAAACAGATCACAATTTCCATTAATATGTCCAGAGTTCAAAATTATCTAACAAGCAATGCAAGCATATTCCAGACTGAATTGCTTGTAAGCTATTCACTGTGATTGCTGCTTTGACTATTTGATATCAAAAATTGAACTGTTTTCTCCTTGGGCCCATAGCTCACCTGCTTTGTCCATCCCCCGACTTTGTAAGCACAGCTTTTACAGGTACAGATATTTACAAGAGTTAATTGCTAAGACTTTCTTCTTTGTCCTTCATTTGCCTCTATCTGCTCTGCTTTCTAGACTATGATCTCCAGAATTTCACAGCCTCTCACAACAAAATGCCATCCTCAGTCAAGGCCATCAGGCCAGCCTGGGGTATGCTCTAGTGATACGAGGGGGAAAAAAAAATCCCACAAAACAACTACTTCCGTTTTGCTTCAAAGGCAACACCACGTACAGCTGATACGAAGTTTACATAATTATTGTTACATCTTTTGAGATCAGTGTATGCATGATTCACATTTTAAGGTGTTTTCTGAATAGGCTGAGAGCTGGAGCTAAGTAAGGCAGAAGATGTGTATTGTCATGCTGCCATGTGTGCTGCTTGATTAGAAATGGCCAGCTAGCCAGCAATGTGGCTCTCACCACGACAGAAACAAACTCCCAGTATTTGGCTGCTCAGCCGCCTCTTCAGTGGCTGCAGTGTTGGAGATGGATCTATCCAAGCTAGGTAGCTGTGATGCAGGAAGCAGCTCGGCCATGCTCTGCAGCAAGGGCCTCAAGAAAGATTCCAAAACCCCCTGAAGAATTAGAGGAAACTGGGGATATAGCTGGACACCACCCTCTCGTTACCACTGTAATCCGTGCAACTGCACTGGCACAAAATAGCCAGCTGAGATGTCAGACCTGGTAGCACAGCACTGACTGCAATGCCAAAATCTCTTGCTACAGGAAGCTGGGAAACGTGGAGATAGGAACAGGCACAGGTGCTTCCCCAGCTTCCCCCAGTTACCCTGCCACCCTTCTCCCATGCAACCCAAGTGAGCTCATCCACGCCATGGCCTGCACATCTGCCCAAACTCTTTTACACTGCAGCTACTGAGCATTACTGTAACTGCTGACAGGAAAGAGCTTAAATAATGCTCTCCAACAATATCATTTTGATCATCTGTGGACTCAGGAAAAAGTTCTATGCTGGCTGACACAGGTTGAGGTTTTATTTTTTGCTCTGTAAGCGTTGGATTATTATATTGAAAGGAAGGTGACTGAACATAAAGCCAGCTCTGCAAAGCACTGGGAGCAGTAGAGTAGGCTCTTATTTCAAGAGAGATACGGCTAAAATGTAGCTGCCAGAGAAAGGATCTGGGAAGCCATCACACATGCAAAAACTTCTCTTCCAGTGCATGTTACTAATTTCCTCACAGATCCTCCACTGGTGTTTTCAACTGAGGTAAATAAAAGAGAGCCAAATATCAAATGGTTGGGGGTTTTTTTGCACCCTCAACACTCAAATAAATTTTATTAATTTGTCATATGCAGATTAGCTGTTATTATGCAAGTACTTTCATGGCAGATAAATAAATCCAGGCCTCTGTGAGAAGCAAGACTTTTCCATTTCAAGGAGTCAGCAATCTGCTAATTCCTTTTACGGTGTGCAATTTTTACTGGTTGCTTTTGCCTTTCACAGTTTTCCCCTGTTTTACAGACAAGAAGGGGGAAGTTACAGGGAAGTGTGTTCATTCACAGGTCACAATTGTACCTGGACACGCAGCCCTTTGCAGCAGAAAAGCAGAGGGTTTTCTTAGTATTACTGCAAGAAAAGTCTACATTATTGAAAACAGCGTGAATAGGAAGGTTCTTCCCCCACGTGAGGTGAAAGATACTGAATTCTGTCCTTCTGCAGGTGCAATGATGTGAAAAATAGAAAAGCTGTGCTGCCTGACCCCATGGGTCTGTTTTACATCTGGAGAACCAAATGCAAATAAGACACGCCTAGAAACAGAAGCACATGTCATTTGGGAGAAAGTAAAAGACATTTTTTTCACATTAATTGTTTACATTTTAAAAAAATTATTCAGTGGGATCATGTAAAACAAAGAATGACCATGCTAAAGGCTGGCATCATCCTGCCCATTGATGAGGTGTGCAGGACAGGGGAACACAAAGCAGGTTGCAGGGCACCTGTATCCCCCTGGGGAGGGTGAGAGTGTGAGTGGGCTGCTGTCACTGTCCAGGTACCCAGTGTCCTTCAAAACATTTTGGACCTGCTGCAGATGATGGGAGAGAGATTTTCCAGTGGACATTGGGTACTACTTCCAGAAAGACAACAGTCCACACTGACTTCCTATCCATCTCTGAAAAGCCGAGTTGAGACCTGCATAGCGTGGGCACATTGGCACCGTCCTGCTTCAGAGCAACCTGCTTCCCACAAAGCTCCGCTAGGTACTCTCACAAAGTTAGGGACAGAACAAACAGCAGCTGCTCCAGCATTTAGTGTATGCCATGGTTTAAGCAGACTCTGCCTCCAAATATTAAGGGCATAAATAGACTTACAGACTATGAAATACTTCAAGAAGTCATCCAGACCATTTCCTTGATTTAAGGCTGGATTAGTTACAGTATATCATTCTTGCCAAAGCTAGATCTAATCTGCTCTTCAAGATCTTCAGCAATGGAGATTTGACAGTCTCTGAAGGCTGCTGCCTCTCCATCATTACCATTACAAAGTCTCTCCTTGAAGTCTAACTCGATTCTTCCTGGCAGCGATTGAAGACCACTGCTCCTCTCCTAGCCACCAGAGACAGAGGAGATTATTCCCAGCTACCTTGTGGTGGCCTTTCATCTCTGCAAAGATCAGCTTTCCACCTTCTCTCAGTCCTCACTTCTTTGGGCTAAACACAAATTCAGTCCTTTCTTGGTGGCACATTCCCTTCTCGCCTCGCTCGGTACTGGTATGTGTAAGCAAACAAGATCAATACAGTTACAGAAATTGGGGAGAAGGCTTGTGCCTAAGTGAAACTGCCCAAGGAAACTCTAATGTGTTATCTGGCACTCACACAGAAAGTTGTGCAACTATTTACCAAGCAATCAGTAAACATGGTTTTTAACCATGGTAACCTCTGTATCATGCATCCCACATTCGTAGAGAGCTGTTTCAAATAAACAGGTAACATATGTGAAATACCATTACACCACTGGCTTAATTATTAGTCCATTGATCTTGTATCATATGTTAAAAGGGACCTTAGAGAGCACTTTTGGAGAAAAGAAACATGAATCTTAATCATCTCAGATGAAAAATGGCACTGTACAGAGACCAGGGTAGGAAAGGTATTGCAAAAATTGCTTCCTCTCTGAAAAAGAGCATGCCAGATATCTAGAAAATATATCTATCAATCCAAATGTACAGAAAAGACAAAACATGACTGATGTGACAGAGAATGCCAGGTGCCACCTGCTGTTACAACCTGCTTTTGGTATTATTATATGTGTCACACATATATGCCAACAATGATTTTGGGGAAATTACCGCTGGATCTGCATATTGATTGAACCCACAGCCAGTGTGTGTTGTGTCTCAGTCATGTGAGTGTCAAACTCAGCGTGTTACATGTGCAATCAGTAGGAGGGCAGGTGTTAGTGGATACCCATGGGGACAGTAACTTCAAAATGCACATTGAAGCCTATTTATGAATGCAAGTATAAATATCTGTAACCCATTGTCTGCATCCTGGTCTGGTTCAAAGTCCTGGCATTTGTTACAGCTGCCTGTCTTTTAAACTTACTGCCCAGAAACTCACCTTTTTGGTGCTGAACACATCAGTTGGTAGTGGTTACGAGGACAGCTCTATCTCTGGCAATGTCTTCCTTCAAATCCCACAATACTGCCCTGCTCCAAATTTTCAGCACCCATGCCTTCAGCCTTAAGGTTTACCTATCTCTGGATTGGCAGCATGTCTCAGCAGATCCACCTGAGCAAGGAGCGTCTTTAAGGACGGTTTTTGAGCTTGTGCTGGCCTCTTGTTCAAAATCCAAGACAGTGCTGCAGTATTTTCTGTGTTGTGGGTCATGGTTAGCCTACACAGTACCAGTGGTGGGGTGACTCAGTGTTTTGCTAGTCACAAAGCCCTTCCTTGATATCTTTATGCAGTAATTTAACAGAAGAAGCACAAAAAAAAGGCGATATGGGATGATTTTTTTCCCAAAAAGATTATTTTTGGAAATAAAGAGAGTAGTGAGAAGGAAGGACTTGTGCTCCTCACTGGCCTCAGAGAGCCTGCTGATGGCAGCCTGTACTCAACCAAATGCAGCCTTTGAGACTGGCAGGAAGACAGTTGCAAATGATATCAAGAACTCCATTTTTCTTGAGATCAAGATTCTTGCGATCTATCACAAGAAAAAAATTAAAATTCATGTCTTTTTAGAAACCAAAAGACTTAGGTTTATTCGTAATTAAGAAAGTTTTCAGTAGCAATATACATGAAATCAATGGGCACACTTCATTAAATCAGGTGAAATATGAACTACTCAGTACAGTCTTGCAAAATGCCAAATTACCCTCATGAAAAACAAAGTAGATTCTGCCCCAAAAATTAGAGGGTTTCCCTTTGCAGTCTGTTAGTAGGGAAACGCACAGCTTTCTCCCCTGCTCAGCCCAAACAAAGCAAGAAACCACAAAATAAAAATAAATGCAAGCTGTCCCCTCCATTTGGGAGCCCCCAGCATGATTGGGGGTTTCTCAGCCCCCACAAGCAAGGTAAGAAGAGGAATGGGTGCAACATGTCTCACAGAAGAGCAATATCTAAGCACACTGAGCCATGAGAGGTCAGAACCGACACTCCTGGCAGACACAAAGCCAGCATGTTCACAGCGCCAGGGACTTGGCCTCTGTCCCAAAAGAAAGGTGACACCACAATCTAGGATTACGGCCCTGGGACAAGAGGGAGGACTGCATCATTCCAACAGGCTCCCTCACTGCACCATTAATGCCCCCAGCTCCTTTAATCACCTGCAGGAATTGAGATGACCTGGTAAAGGGGCAGTTTCCACATTGGACTCAGTGCCAAAGCATCCTAACTGAGCTGGCCTTCACAGTGTTAAGCACTTCTCAAAGATCTAATTATCAAATCCTCCATTATAAAATGTGTATTTGGCTGCTTCCTCTGGTTTTTTGGTGTGGATTTCTTTCCTTACCCATGCATGCCTGCATGCATCCACCCTCAGTGTCTCCTATTGCAGTAGCTTGCTTAAATCTACTTCTGCAGAAACACAAGGCAAAGATGTCTCACAGCCAATTCCTACCTAAGGCACCTTTTACTTCACCTCAGTTTGTGCTCCATACTCAATGTTGTTCACACAAGTCTCTTCTTGATTACCTTGACAAGAAGAGGAAGAAAAAGAACAAAACACCAAGTTACTGAATAGACTATGCAGAGAACTAAAATAACCCTCCAAAAATGTAACTTTTCATGTGCGAAAAGGTCCAGTGTGTGGAAGTTGTGTGCTGAACTGCAAGATCGCCTGAGCAAAGTGCCCCAAAAGAGTGGAGCGTCTGCAGGGCAGACATAGACAACGGGAGGGCAGAGCAAGGAAGCAAGGCAGTCACAAAGAGCTCTGCTTTTATATCACACTGCTGGTGGAAGAATTCAGGTTTTTATGGTTGGCAGATCACACTTTACCCTATCTACACTTAGGCAGAGGAAAAACACAAGGTTCAAGTCAGCATTTGCCTACTGCAGACAAGTATGTGCTTAGAAACGCAGAAGGAAATCTGCCTCCCTCTGAACAAATGCAAACAATGGACCAAATATCACAGCTGGCAAATATCATGGCTGGCAAATTGTTGCATGAGTGCAGAATGCCTTTAACCCTTTCCACCCTCCACCCACCCGCCCCCAAAACCCATTACAAGATCTTTCACTTTTCCTAAACCCCTCCCCTGACACATGCATGTGGGTGATATTTGGCCTTATATAAAAAAAAGTAGACAACCAGGGAGGAGCAGCCCCAGACCAAGGTGCCTGCATGGTTATCGCCTACCCAGCAGCAGAGTTCCCAGGGCTATACAGCCTCACAGCCCATCGGGGAGGTATCTCCTCTCCATAGCAGCACACATGAAATGCAGATGACGTGTCTGAATTACAGCCATGAAGGTCTGGTCTCTTACAGTCCCAGCGACAGGCGAGTTATTTCTGGATTCACCCCGTTATCCTTTTTACCACTAATTTTTAGGCCTTCATGACAATTTTGCCAGCTGCTTAAATCTCCTGTCCATCTTTCCTCCTTGTTGACAAATAGAGTGTGCCTAGTTTTGCTTTCTTAAAAGTTACTTTAAAAAAGCCAGCACAGTAATTCTCTTTGAACAACTAGATCACGTGGGCTAAAGCTTGAGAGTTCGAACAGCAGCTGTTGCAGAAAATAACCTATTCATTAGGCTTCCAAGGAGAGCCGATCAAATTACTCGATAGAAATAATTTATCTAACAATTTTCTCTTTGCAGATAATCTACATGCAGGCCACTTCCACCAGGGAAAAATTAATTTATTTTTTTATTTATTTTGTACTAAAATGTGTTAAAAGTTTTGCTGTTTCTGTAGACGGTTGCTAGGAGCAGTCATTATTCGTGGGTCAGTATTTGTGCCGTGAGATTGGCACGTACTATTGTTTCCACATTCTGCTGAGATGACCTACACTGTGAAACAGGCCTGAAAAAAATTGCTGAGGCTTTGTCTTTCCTCTGTAGGTAGCATTCTGAGAGGTGGATGTGGAAAAGCTGGCATGGGGAATACTGATATTGCAAGGTTGTTTCTCCCCACCCATACGGGGCAAGAAGGGGAGAGCACTTGACAAATTTAAGCCTGCCTGAATTCTTTCTTTGGTATGAGACAGAAAAACATGTATATATCTGCTGGCTGTTTAGCAAGTTTACATTCCATTTTCTCTTGTCATGCTAACACAAATTATTTGCTTTTGTGTCTGGATTGCTATTTGCAAAGGGTGCAGTGACTACCCTTAGCCGTTCTTATTTGATTAACTGTCTAAAAGCCCGTTCTTCAGCAGCAGGTGTTAAGTTCCTTATCAAGTAGCCCAGAGCCTGTAAATAACAGAAATTTGCTTTTTCTGTGCATGAATGGGATCCACCAATCTCCATTTCATGCTAAGATACCAAATCCATTGGCAAGGGTTCAAGAAGGCCCCGTACCAAGCACTGGGGGCTCCGGGCTCCCCCTCCATGCAGGCCAGGGCTTGGCAGGGGCTCTGGCAGGAGCTCTGGCAGTAGCTTGGCATGGTCACCCACTGCTGAACACAGGCTCAGCCCTGAGGATGGTAGCTCTGTTGCCCCTCAGCATGTTAATGCAAAGCCACAGGACAACATTTGATGATGCCAATTAATTTGTACAGCAGCAAAACCCAGGCGCCTTGGCCACAGACCCACTCCTTATCAACAAGCATGAAGGGGCTCTCTGGTCCCCACAGTGCCACCCGCCTGCACGGGACCCTCAGCTACAGCCCTCATCTGCCTTTAGAAAGAAAAAATTTCCCTCCATGTGATGCGGTGCCTGTGTCAGCCTGCGGCGCGATGATTGATGACACAGCTGCTTCTGCAGCCCCTGTCGGAGAGCTCTAATTTAATTAATGGCTTTCAGCATGTGTGTAACACAACTCCTGCAGCACCTCCGTGGCCCAGGGGAGCACGTGGATGGCAGGGCGGCTGCTCCTGGCACCGGCAGGGAAATCGTGGGGTGGCAAGACAGATGTGCATACACAAGGGCCATATGCAATTGGGCACCTCCCGGGTTTGCATTAACCTTCACATAGGCAGGGGCACATGGAGTCTTCATTCTCTGAGCCTTCCTCCTCAGGTCAACAGCAGCAGCCTCCCAAGCTGCTGGGCATCTGCTGTCTGTCTGCCATGTCCTCAGGAAAGCTGCAAAGAGCTGAGAACCACCCCATGGGCCACCTGACGTGTCTCGCTCAGCTTTGTGTCTGCGATGCACAAGTGGAAACACCTGGACTCAGAAGCACGGCTGTGCGTTAGCAGGTGGGAAGGAGTCATTTGTTTTCCCCTGGATTGGCAGCAACAGGAGATCTGAAAGGGTTAATGATGTCTGCTCAGCCCAGATGTACAAAAGGGAAAAAAAAGGAAAAAAGCTGTGCTAAGCTTTCCTGAAATCTGGAGAACTCAGAAGCATGTGGCAAAAGTATTTCCTAGTTGTGAAATACCACAGGATGGCTTTTGTCTTCTATCACAGTGCCTTAGGTCCTTGTCAGGAGTAGGATATGTGAGGCCAGACCACAAAACAAGAAAGCAGCTTAAAGCTGGATAACATGACTTTCCCCCATCCCTCCCCCCACCCACCCCAAAAATCCATCCAAGTTTAGAGTATGAACCTACATCCAGACCTCCCACACCTAACTCAGTTGTCACTAAACAGAAAGAATATTGTCAAAATATCAAATAAATAAATAAATAATAAAATAAATAAATAAATAAATAAATAAATAGATTAGAAACCATTTTGGGGAATAGCTGCCTTGGGAGAGGGACTTGGGGGAGTTGCCTGCGGGTCCCAGCTTAGTGGGGTTTCCCCTATCTTCCCAACCTTTGAGCCCCATCACTGATGAAGGCTCCAGTGTAATCCTCAAGCTTGGTACCATTTACAGTCCTCGACAAAATAACGAAGCTCAGCCTTCAGGAGAAAAGCTGCTGTCTTCCAGACCAGGAATTTGCAGTTCAAGAAAGAGCCATCATGTTGATGTTGACACAATAGCACGGTTTTCATTTGCTATTGAAAAGGAAAAAGAACAAGGGTAAAGGAAAAAGAACAATGGTAAAGGAAAAACTTCAGAGAACTTCCTTCAGCTCCCCAAATGGTCCCTAGCTGAATGGGTTTGGGCAAAAGGATAAACTTTTTTTTTTCTTCAGCATGCCCTGCAGCATTTGTCCATCATTTTCTTTGAGATGAGCCAGTCTCATTTAACTCCAATATTTACTGGTAAAAATATTCCTCTACCTTGTTTTCCTGGAATGTTTCACCCTGACACTGCAGGCAGGCGTTTCTGAAGAGTATTTGCTTCTGTTCACCAGAATATTCAACTTTGGGCTGGGTTTTAAAAATAGCACACTTCTATGTTTTCTGGGGATTTTTTAAATTTTTTTTTTCCTTCTCTTGCTGGTTCCTTTTCATTACCAAGGTACAGCTTGAAAGAGGGAAAGAGGCAGAGATTTTCCTTTGTTTTGAACTTTCAGTTGGACCAAAGACTTGTGCTTCAGAAAAGCAATGCTGCTCTCCCAAAGGCCATCCTTCACTTCTGTTATGCCTCGTTGCCTCACCTCCCTACATGAGAGAAAACCCCCAACAATATCATCTCCCTCGAGCTCTAAGAAAACAGGTAATGATGCATGGATGTGCAATGAAATTTCAAAAATGTGCACTGACTTTTTAGAAATATGCCAACTGTCAAACAAAAAATAAAATTAAAAATCAGACCTAGCCAATATTTAAACCGTGAAGTCTTCAATAGCACCAACTCTGAGCTGCAGCCTCTGTTACAGCACAGCAACTTGCCCAATATTTTTTGTTTAGGGTTTGCCTCCAAAATGTGACCTGGTGCTTGACCCAAAAGATGGTTTGCTTACAATTATTAGTCTGTTGCCAGCCTACTGCTGACACACTGTCAGCCGCCCTTGAATGTATCCTGTGTAAAGTTTTTATAGGTTTTCCTATTCAAAAAGCCTTAGAAAACTATAGCTTTAGTATATGTATACATACATATAGTACGTATACATTTACAGTGCATATACATTTAGTATATGTATATGTACATATATGGCCATATGTACAGAGATATCCAGCGTGAAGGACTCTGTACTTTGTGCTTACATGAAGGCAAAGTGACACTCATTGTTTGTGCACCCAGGTGTAAATGCTGAGCCGTGCCTGATGCTGGTGGCTGCTGCGCAGGCAGTAAGCAGGCAGGGAATGGGCAAATCAATGTTGGCAGAGAGGCTGCCGGGGTAGGTGCTGGGGGGCGGTAAGGCCAAGCCTGTTGGCTGCATGGGCTTGTTCAGCTCCTAATTTACCCTGCTGGGCTGTGATTGAAAAAAACAGGACGTGGTTTGCTGCAGAAAGGCTTGAGCTGCAGGGTGTGTGGCTGGCTGTACACCGGCGTGGCGGGCAACATCTGGGTGTCAGTGTCAACCCAGCCCAGGAGGCTGCAGCCACACACTTGGCCATCCTTTCATGGCTTATTTTAACCACTTCATCAACCTGCAGTCCTCTGCTTTTCATTGAAGGTATCCCAAATCACATTTGGACAAAGTAATTTGGAAACATATTTTATTGGGAGAAACCATGTAGAAATAGGTTCAGAAGTAATCACATGCATGCCACGCATTTTCTGGTTTCTTTCATAAGCCTTTTCAAACTAGAGTTATTTACTTTAACCAGGCGTTGCATTTCCACAGGATTACAGGCTACACTTTTAGCTCTGTGCAGGGGCCTGACTCGCCCATGTCTGTAAAGCACTGGTGTGCTCAGATGCCCACCCACTCCCCTTGCATGGGCATTCTAGCTCTGCAAAGCCCATCTTCCCAGTGTCCCCATGCCACTGCTGAATGTGTGGCTTGACCAGACATGGAACACGATGGTGGTCCATGACCCCACCACTGAATGTAACAGAAGCACCATGGTACACTGGCACAGTAGGGTCCCCCGGTGCCTGTGCCAGGGTGGCTGGAGCCTGGAGAGTGCAGCAATGGCACAACCCACCACTGTCCCTCTGACCTGGAAAGCAGCATAGAGCATGGCACTGTTCTAATGGAGAGTCAGGTCTGAGAACTAGGCTGTGATGTCATCCACCTTCATGTACAATCCACAGCATCACATTAAAACTTGGTATTTTTCCCCCCAGACTTGGCACAAAATAAATCAGAAGTTCAAGCTTCCTACCTTTCAGATTTGTGTTGTTCCTCCTCCTCCACACTTGATGAAGTATCTCTTTTTGGCAGCGTTCAGTTGGCATTTGTTAAAATTACAGCACAGGGGATAAAAGCCCGACTTCTGTTCATGTGTAACGCACTTGCACTGGCCAAGAACTGGGCTGAAGGGCTCAGAGGGGAGGATACGCAATAGGAAGGGAAAAGCACCTGTGAATTTCCTTTATTAAAAGATGAGATGGAAATGTGTTATGTCTTCTCTGAAGCTGCCGGAGAATTGTTTTCATATAAAATATTTGAAAAGTTTGCTATGTGGTATTTCATCGGTCTTTCAGGAAAAAATTATGAGTATTATTTACTTTGTTCTAGAAATATTTTAAGAATTTAAAAGTAATCCCTGTTTTATAGGCATGGTATATGTACTCTCTTTACATATGCTGTAAAAGCAAAAATATTTTATATGTCTTATTCAAATCTATAAAATATCATTACAGAAAATTGTTACTTTTATTACTCAAGCTGATTTTTTATGAATAGCTACCCCATTAGATTTATACACTGACTTTTTAGGGTTAGAAATGACACTGTAAAGCACAGGAATAGCTGGAATATTTATTTTAAAAGCTGCATTACAAATAATTTTCTGATAACAATTCTTTTTCTGTTCAGTTTATTACTTTATTGCTCTCCAATTCTTTTTCCCCAAACAAATTGCAAGGTGTAAATCCAGCACTTAGAGTGACAGATGTTGGAGGAAATTTCAGGTCCTCCAGAGTTCCTTTCCTTCTTTTCCCCACAACCAGCAGACATTTCCCAGCCAGCAGAATCTGTCCTCCACCGGGCTGAAGGGCAGGGTCCTGTCAGAGAGGGGATGCACTAATGCAAGTTGTGAGCTACTGTCTCAGAAGAGAAGCAGAGCTGCAATTTGCAGTATTTGAGGGTGGCTGGAAACCACTTCGAGTATGCCTGTAAAGGTGTATTTATTTATTTCCATCCTCACAAACATGAACAAACATGCAGACCTCCTATACTTCTATCTGGGTTGTCCCAGACAAGAAAGTGTATGTATAACAAAGGCAAGTCCAGCAAATCCCAAAAACATCAGCAAAATGTCTGCAGTTGTGTTGTGGGACCCCTGGGAATTCCATGTCTCCCGTAATGCAAACCCCTCTCCACCTGACCTTAGTGCCTGAAATACTCAACTTCCATGCAAATATCATTTTCAGGTGCAAAAGTCAAGTCTGACAAAACTGGTTATCTCTACATCTGCAAATGCCACCTTCTCACTATGGCATGAAACCCTGATGATATGTTGCAGTCCACTATGCATCATCACTGCCACATCAGCACAATGTGTTGAATCACATTAACAGTCTGCTCAATGAAATGGTGGGGTCACCACCCCAGGAGGTGCTCAGCAGAGAGTGTGGATGTGGCACTGAGGGACATGGTTTAGTGGTGGGGTTGGCAGCATTAGGTCTACAATTGGTTTGATTAGCTTAGAGGTCTTTTCCAACCTAAATGATTCTATGATTCTAACAGCCACAGCCACTTGCAAGCTCTGAGGTGAATAGGAACAAGGACCTTCTGGATACCAGGACTACCAGAGGAATTTCAACAATCCCACTAGCCATGGGCAAATGCTGGATTTAAGGTGGCTGGGAATTACCCCTGTCTTTGAAGACTGGTGGTCTTGTACAGCAGGTTTCCATACGTGACAGATTTCCGTTTGTTCTCCCAAAGCCTCCAGTGCGGCTGCTGCCGGAGACAATGCTCTGGACTAGATGGACAGCTGGTGGTGCTTCTGCATCCCTTGGCATTTCTCCTCCTTTCACCTCCTCTATTTCTACATTCATTCTCTAAGATTTTAAGATGCCAAGGAACAGAAACCACATTTCAGCCAGCTCTCAAATACTGGTAGGTGCTGGTGACCACCCTCCTGACTGTGGTGCTTGAGCTGTACAGCAGGTAAATGTGGTCCCAGCAGCCAGAACCAGTCACAAAACTTGCCATAATTCACCCTAAAATGCTAACAAGGAGAGAGTACAGCACTAAACACCTGGATGTGAAAGCAGAAATGTCTCTCTGTGTGTTCAGGCCTCAAAAGGAGAGAACATTTGTATTGCATTTTTGAGCTAATGACAGAAAACTTTACCCATTGAGATAAAAACAATAAAAATAAAAGGATTTTGGCCTATAACACTCATATCTTACAGCTTCAGGCATCCTATTCCTCTGCCTGTCACTTTTATATATGCATATATAAAAAGTGTGATAGCCTGCCACTTTCTACATATAAAAATTTTATAGCGGGCACCAGTGGCGACCACTATATATTAGTGCACAAAAAAAATTTTTTCATGAGGACACTGCCTTGATTTTGCCTACTTATAGTTTCACAGAACATTACATTTAGGGATCAAGATGTTGGTGTTTGTTCCCTACGCAAAGGTTAAGGGGCAGAGGAAAGTGCTTTCTTCAAAGGAAAATTTTCTCAGCTCTCTTTTTCCATACATGAATGAAAGAGCTTTTTCCTCCATTATTTATAACATACTTTTACAGACAGCTACCATGTTTGGTTGGGTTGGGTTTTTCTTTTTATTTTGAAACAAAAGTAGATTTGATTTATAGAAATGCAGTAAGCTAACCTTGAATAGTGAGGATACACAAGGAGTTTTCCTCATCTATTCTTGACCAAACATCTATAAGAGCACTATACCACTTTCAAGTAGGAGCTAGAGCAATACTAAACTACTACAAGCTCAGAAAGGGTACAGCAAAGGGCTTGTAAGGCCTCTCAGTCAAGCATTATTGGGGTCTCCTCCCCTTTCTTTTGTTTCATTGGCAGCAACAGGATTAACAGGTTTTTGTTGAAATCTAAAGAGAGGATTGAGGGAGTGCCAAAGAAAAGCCACCCACGACCATTTCCATAGCACTCCACTGCTGCTGAACTTCCTGCATGGCTCTGGGCAAGTATGACACCTGAACTTCTCCTGAGAAATGAGGAGACCCAGTCCCATCCTATGCACTGGGGGTGCACTGCTTGGGCAGAGCCTACTCCTGCCAGCTCTGGGCACGTTTATGGGGCATAGCAGGTGTAACCACACTGATCATTCAGCCATATGGGAGCTGTAAATGACCAACAAGGTTTGGGGCTTGAGTTACTAGTGAGAGGGTTTTTCCTCCCAAATTTGTGGGTCGGACCATTTAGGATGAATCAGTACACACTCTATGTGTCTCTGTGGCGTAAGTGAATGAATAAATAGCACTGCTGGAACAATAAATGACCAAAAAGTGGGATAATAATTAAAAAAAGAAAAAACCCTCTACAGAAGTCAGCAGCTCCTTCTGCTCCCTCAGAATTTTGTGTTTCAGCTTGTACTGTAGAGCTCAACCATTCATAAGGTTGCTTTCCAGCTGGGATCTGGACTGACTCCTTTCTTTCCATTTGGAATTTGACATTCTCACCCCCAATACAGGAAAAGTATGCAGTTTTCAGAGACCCTCTGTGAGCTAAAGGAGTTTCCCATCCTTGCAAAATCAGATTTATTTCTAGGTAGGAAGTACACTGGGTATGCTGGCATGGAATATGAACCTACTGTATCCTCATAACCTACTTATGACTACTTATCTATTAATGAATAAGGCCTTGGGAAGTCAGGTTTAAAACAAAACCAAAATTGATAGCTAGGAGAAATGAAAAAGAAAGTGAATTTTCAAAAGCACTTAGCATCAACTTCTAATGAGTACCTTGATTTCCAACACCATTTTCAGTTAAATAGTTACAATATATGAAATAGGCCATAAATATAGAGAAGTTCTAATACTAAATCATAAGCACCTCATACCTACTTCCTCTGGTGGTCCTTTAGACCAAGGCTGGAGCACGTGACTAAGTATTTGGAAAACCTTCGTTTTTAGCACTCAGCTTGAGGCACTTGGTGTTCTCTCAGAATTTGCATTCTCTCATAATTGGCAGTTAAGGAAGGCAGAAATGCTGGCTCTTAAAAGTTTGCAGACGCGTCAGAAAAATCCTCGTGTTCAAACAAAACAGCCTGAGAAGACTGGCCATGCTAGATGGCAAAAATCCCATTCAATGGCAACATGCAGAAAACAAAGTCGTAAGTAGCAAAATAATTTTAAAAGGTCAGTGTGTAGGAAGAAGACATTGAAAGGGAGAAAAAAAAATCTAAATAAATGTAAATCCATTCAGTCTCGCCTCCTACAAGACATTAAATATCTTCCAGCAGCACTGTGCTAGCTGGTCTGTGTACCCGGGCTCCAAGGAGTGTTTCTGCCTGCTCACACCGCAGTTGCTGTGGGAAGGCAAAAGACCCCAAAACAGGGGATTCCAAATGGCAGCATCTTGCCAATCTCTCATGGTGCTGCCAACCACTGTTTTTTTCTCCCCAGGTAAACTGGGGTGGTGGTTTAGGTTGTTTTTTCCCCCCAGTGTCTCTTGGCTCTGAAATTAATTCCTTTGGGATTGGAAAGTGCCAAGATGCTCTGACCTCTAGCTTGTGCTCTCTAGTTGGGGTTTTTTTGTGGTGTGTTGCCAAGGTGATGGCTGGAAAGCCTCAGAATGTCCCAGAGGGAGGGGTTTGGGCTAATTTTAGGGAAGGAGAAATTGTATCAGTTGGATGAGTTTGTGCTTTCAGGGCATTATCTTAATTTTCTACACTTAAGGGATCTATTAAGGCACTCTGAGCCATCAAGACTGGGTGTGGAGCACTTACCTAAGGCTAATCCATTGACAAATGCAGATACAAATACAGGTCATGGTTTGAGCTCACCATTTATAGAGGTTGTGTGCGGGGACTTGGCATGCAGGATGCAGTGCACAGGAGCCCACTCCAAAATTCACCTTCTCCAGCATCCACATCCCCAGTGCAGAGGGCAATGCTGGCCAATTTACTCTGGCCTCTGTGAGTTTCTCCTTCATACAGATACTGATGGGTGGGACAATTAAAATCACTGGAAAATTAATAAATTAAATATGTGACCTTTTTTTCTGTTTGAAACATTTTTGTTCAGCATTTTCAGGCTCTATTTCACAGCTGGGATTTATCTCTTTTCCTTGACTTACATCTCTTTACTTGGGTAGCAAAGGAAATATGGAGGAGACAGTGGACAGTGTGCTGGGTTTGTCTGGGAAAGAGTTAGTTTTCTTGCTAGTAGCTGGTATGGGGCTGTATTCAGGTTAGTGTTGGAAGCAGCGTTAGCAACATCGGGATGTTTTCGTTATTGCTGACCAGTGGTTGCACAGAATCAAAGTTTTTTCTGCTCCTTGCTCCACCCCACCAGCGAGAAGGCTGGGGATGCACAACGAGTTGGGAGGTCATGCAGCTGGGTCAGCTGACCCCTGATGTCCCAAGGCATATCCCACACCATATGGTGTCACTGTCAGCACATAAAACAGAGGGAAGGAAAAGGAGTGGGGGGACATTTGGAGCGATGACATTTGTCTTCCCAAGTAACCATTATGTGTGATGGAGCCCTGCTTTCATGGAAATGGCTGAACTTCCAATGTGAAGTGGTAAATGAGTTCCTTGTTTTACCTTCCTTGCATGTACAGCTTTTGCTTTATCTATTACATTGTCTTTATCTCAACCTATGAGTTCTCCCACTTCTACACTTTCAGTTCTCTCTCCTGACATGGGTTGGGAGTGAGGCAGCAGCTGCATGGGGTTTAGTTCCTGCTGGGGTTAAATCACAACAAATATGTGGGGATATTGGGGGGCCACACAATAGAAGATGCTGATAATCAAGCTAGAGGATGATGTTGCTTTCTGCCTTCAAACTGTTCCAAGTACCTACTCAGCTGGTTGGTTAATCCAGGTTTCTCTTGGGGGAAAAAAAGTTCCATTTTTGTGGTTGGGGCTGGGCTGCTTTTATGAAACATATGCAAAAACAGCCCACACACCTATGGTTGTGGAAAAAATCCTCCAGGAAAACTGGGAAAAGAATGGATGTTTTCTGCCTTTTCAGTCACAGGCCGAAAGATAAAGGAAAAAAAAACATAGAAGCAGCTACACTGAACAGTTTCTCCAGTCATATTTATCTATAAGAGGAGCTCTGAGGGTGGCCTCCCATGGATGCTGCCGCTGTGCTGGCCAGCCAGCTGGTGTCCAGCTGGTGTGTATAGTAAGGTGTGTGAGCAAGGTGTATAGCATCCATACACCTTTTTGGGGTCCCACAGGACAGCCTCTGGAAGAAATCTTGATGGAATGGAGAAAAGGGGGCCAAGTAATGAGTCACAGTGTGAATTCAGTTGTTGACCATGAAAAGTGTGGCTGAGAATCTAATTTTTGGTGTTACTTTGCAACACTTTGGTGAAATACCGCTTTTCTTGATGAAGACAAGCAGCCTCTGGATGGGCAGCGGCAGCCTCACGCGTGGAAGATCTGCATGGATCAGGAGATAAGGTCAGCATAAGCACAGCAGGACCAGCCATGGAGAAAGAAGCCCAAGCACTTCCTTGGTGATCAGACCAGCTTCTGGCAGGTTAATTGTTAGCCACGGTGTGTACTCACACACGCTGGGCACACAGTGCCCTTCCCTGATGTATAACCATTGTCGGCAAGCAAACATACCCTGTGCCAAATTCATCCCCAGCCAGTGGAGTTGCACCAGGGTGCAGCAGGACCTGGACATGGCAAGGTTGTTTTAAGAGGATGCTGAAGCTGGATGCAGCATGTTAAAGAGGAAGAGCAAGGTCGTGGCAGGGGGCAAAGCCAAGGAAGGAGGCTGCAATTGCGCTATTGAGGCCACGTCAGCGAGACAGAGGAGCATAAACAGCCGCGGAACAAAATGAAGGCAGAGCACTTAAAGCCGGTGTGTATTTTCAAGGCAGAGCGGGAGACATCTACTGGTTCGCCCATCCCTGCCGCCGGGGCCCCCTCCCGCTAATTACGGCAAGGTTTCCTCTCCCTTTCAGCTGACAGCCGGGGAGCGCAATTAGAGTCTAATAACACCCCCGAAAAGTCAGAAATGCAAAAAAGCGGGCTAAACAATAAACACCGGGAGCTCAGGAGGGGCGGGAGTGTGACGGCCGGGTAATGCCTCGGCTAAACGGTGCGCGCATTGACACTGTCACCGCGCCGCCAGCCCCGAGCGCGCCGCCAGCCCGCTGCAGACAGACAGCTCGAATTAATCCCAGGAGGCGCGCGTGACAGGCGAGCCAGGCAGACAATTAGAGTGAAGGAGGAAATTGGAAATGGCAAAGGTGTGAACATATGTCAAATTACAACTAAATGATAAATTACAATTCTGTCATTGAAATAAGCGGTAATTAAGAAAGATTTCAGCTAGCCCTCTCTTGGAGGAAAGAGAGGAGGGAGAGGGGTAAGTAGATTTTTCTCCCCCTTCCCCAATTTTTTTTTTTTAATAATATAGTTCGGATACGCTGGCTGTATTGTTTCCATCCATCGCATACATTGAGGCTGGTTCATCCTCTTTCTTTCTGACTTGCGTTCATGTACTTAAAATATAATACCTTGCTTCCCCCTCCCCCTTCCCCATCCCCCTGCCTGGCAGAGTGATGGTGTCAGAAATGAGCAGGGAGCTGATGGCAACTGATAAAAACCCATATGGAGGGATTAAAAAAAAAAAAAAAAGCCCACCCTGACCCTCCCTGGTCTGTTTAAGCCGCCGCACTCTAATTATTTTAAACAAGCCTGGCGCAGCACAGCTGACAATTAGGAAACCCTGCTTGCAGACCCGGGGGATTCATGTGAGCTCTCATCATCATCGCCGGCTCCACGTCCTTCCCATTTTGGCACTGCGATGGATGAAGGCAGGCGGGGCTGCCTGCCCTTCCAGCTCACTCTGCTGAGATTCAAGCCAGCCAGAGAATCACGGCTTTGGAAGGCAGAATCCCAGCTCAATTCAGGGGCTGTGATACCTGAGGCCTCCCTGTCCCCTGGGCACATCCACAGCGAGTTATTTCCAGAAATGGGATTTCTCCGGCATATAACTGCTATTCCCCAGCTGGTGTTATCTGCAGAGAGCCCATGCCAGTAGTTGATGGTGCTTCTCCCCACAGAAGGGGAAAGCGCGCCTGGGTAATGATGAATGTTTAACTTCATGGTAGCACATTTGTCATGTGAAATTAAAATAATATTGTGTAAATGGCACCTTTCTGCTGCTCTGGATCTGGAGATCTGGAGGTGGTGTGCAAATACAAATGAGATGGGGGGATTTAGTTATCCTCTATATGCATAGGTAGACTCTGTACCTCAACAGGGCCTGTTTATACATAAAACGGTTATTGCAGAAATTTATCTCTTGGCAATAATTGTTTAAAATCCACTAAAGCCGGTTTAGTGTACAAATCAATATTAAATCTCTACAAAGCTATCGGCTCCCTTTGCGTTTCATTATATCTATTAGGTTTAATTAATCTGCAAATGGAGTGACATAAAGATTTTTTTTTAAAAAGCAAGATAGGCTAATCACAGGTCAAAGGCTTTTTATATGCACCCTTATAATTCCTTAAATATATGTCCATTATACACAAATGAGTTAGAGATGGCCTATAGATACATTTGCACACTGACATCCTGGCTTTAAAATGAAGGGTTTTGCACCAGACCTCTAAACTTAAACAGGAGAGGAGAAGGAATAAAATAATTCAAAGAGTTAAATGTACCAGCGTGCTTCCCTGACAGCAAGGTTGGCACTAGTGACCATCATCGGGGGATAAATCATTTTGCAGCCACTGCAGCCAGAAAGAGAAGTTCAGATCCTGGAGAGCTTAATTAGGAAGCATGTTAAAAGTGAAAGGGTGAGAGTCATGTTAATTATGTGGGGTTCCTCTTGGAGCAAACCCAGACAGCAACTGTGCTGTAAGGCTAACGTAGCACCGTGTTGCTCCCTGAATTAATCAACCCGCGTTACTGGTATGACACAATTGCTTATACAAAAACCCCCTCCAAATGCAATTGCAAATTGCAGGTGGAAGTTTGTATTTGATTGTACTTGATTACTGTGATGTAACCATATGTTTTTGGAGCAGTTTCATGCTCCAAATGGTATTTCAGACTCCAAGTGGGTGTTATTAGTTCTCCTGTCTTGACATATATATCCAGGTTATGAAGGTTATGACCAGATTCTGAGCATCATTGAGAGGGTTTTCTACTCTAGAAAGGTCTGTGGCATTGAAGTCTCTGGGTTACCACACACAAGACAACTTCTGATATGAGGTCCCAAAGGCTTTATAGATTAGCAACCCTAAATTTTTCTGCTTTGTTCTGTTGTTGAGGGCTTAAATAATGTTAAAATCGTAAATGTGGTGTAGATATACGTAACCTCTACAATTCCTGCCTCAAAATGATGATGATGAGGAGGAGGATGACAATGATAATAATAATAAAGTTTTGCTTGAGTAATCCATTAGTAATTAGTAATTAGGATCATGGGGAAACTTGCAGCTGTGAAGATACTGCTGCTCTCTGAAGCCGTTTACCTCCCCCACTTCAGCCCTCTGGAATCACCACAGCCCTCAAGAAAGCCTGAATTTCTGGAAAAGTCTTTGTCAGCATGACATGTTTTCAGACATTTGCCCCTTAACATGTGTGGTCCACTGGTAATTTTTCCTTTGGGAAGACAGCCAACAGACTACCAGGAGAGGGCATAGACTAGTTTCCCAGTCAGACCCCTCCCTGGGGTTCAAAGGGGAACAGTTCCCCTTACAGGTGCTTACTTGTTCAGACATCATCTTGCTCAGGGAGAAAGACGAGATTTTTGAACATGGCATTTTTTTCTAGAGTGATGGAGAACCCCATACCAGCACCTATAAAAGCCCTAGATGTGTACCAGTCAAATCTCTGTCAAATCTCTTCTAAAGAGACCTCAACAATACTCTTTTCCTACATACTCTTGGTTCAGGAGAGGAAAACCCTATTTTTTACACTCCTCTGTGGGCTTGTCCCCCGCAAATCCCTTTCCTATTAGTATTACTTACTGCTCCAGAATTTCCATAAATCACAGTTTTCAGCTGTGATATTAGTCTATCAAGATCTGAGGTGCAATCAATAAGGTTTTACTAAGCAGTCCTTATAAATGATGTATTAGAGTAGTTCATGAAGGAGGTCTGAAGCACTTCATCCTATCCATAATGTTAAGTGTAAAAGAAAATAGAGAAACCAATGATATCAGCAGGGAAATGGTCAATTTGACTGGTGAATGTGCCCTGTTCTCTTGCCCTCTTTTTCTCCACCCACTCATCCCCACATGCCTGAAGTGTAGGAAGGTCAGCTTGAACTTGTATTTCAAAAATATCATATGGAAACTGCCATATAGCTGATGCCATTTCCAAGCTCTTCTCTTGGTTTAGGCTTTGCAGGATTCAAAATCCAAAATTCTGCAGAGACACCTCAACCAACTGGAAATCCCTGGAGCAGGTGCCAGGAAAGGAGCTTCGCAGACACTTCCACAGGAACCAATTTCTCCCAGTGTGTTTCTGCCTTAACCCCACAGATATTTGGTATTGTGTCACTGAGCCTGAGACAAAAAATTAAAAATGCATCTCTGCCTTTGTCTACCCACTCTTTGACATGGGGGAGAGAATAGGAAGCAGGGAGTATCTTATACATGTACTGGCCTGCTAGACGTATTAAAATGCATTATCAGCAGCTGTCGTTAGCCACTCCAAACACCGGGTTATGGCAGGGAAAGCAGAGCTTATATGCACAACAAGGAGGAAAACAGCATTTAAAGCCAGGAGTATATTTGGCACTGACAGTACTCTGAAATCATTTGGCATGGTAATGTCACCCATTACATGGATGTGTTGAGTGTTGTTCAACACTTTTGCAACCGTAGGTCTACAACTGGGTGTGATTGTCACACATGGAAAATGGATTTGCAGGAAAGACGACCTGTGACAAATATCAGACAATCACTGACCATTTGAGGCAGTTCCTTGTAGATTCAAAGCAACAAAGATAAGAGCAATGCTCTAATAATTCAGTCTATTTTGAAAATCTCTGAAGATGTATTTCAAAATTAACTGCTTACAAGGTGAAAAAGAAACTGCAGCAAGAGGCAGATGAGCTATTGTTTACACAACATTCTTTCCATGGTTTAAATAAAAAATAAACTCACAACCATTTTCTCATTATAAATACTTTAGCTTGACAATCTGGGATGCCATTACCAATGATTTTCTGTCCTGACAAAAGCCCAGCATTATGGCCTTCAAGAATCTTGTAGTAGGCCACAGCTGGTTTTAGAATTTTAGAAAACCAAGTTTAGCTTCCATTTCAGATTAAAAGGATATAAAACTAGTAGTTTTGCTCCTGCCATGCACATTAAATCACGTTCTAATAAAAAGCAGCTGACTGCAACAAACAAAGTGGATTCGGACAACTACAACCTCCTTCATGCTGTGTTTATTTTAGAGATTGGAAACAGGCAGGAGCATATCAAGTTTGCAAATGTCAGGCACTGCATATACATTTGAATTCATAAAAATGGCAGGTTAAGTTTGAATATTGTTTTATGGATTAATTTCCTCCCTGTCTTTCCCCATCCCTCTGCACCTTCAGGAAACCTCCTGTGATAGCAGCCACTTAACTTTTACCATGCCTCTCCAGTCAAGCTGTTCTGGCCCTGACTCAGATAGCTGTCTGCAGCTGCCAAAAATTGATTTATCACCCCACCAGGGTTGCAGATGATGACCAAAACACCAGAATAATTTAAGATTTGTGGTTGTCTGTATAATCTGATTCCTCTCCGCCCCACCTCCCCCTTTTTTTTATTTTCAAAATCTATAGATGTTTTACAAGACAAAATAATGCTTCAGTCTATCTTCTTCCTACCAGTGTTCTTTGAACTTAATTTCATAACCATAATGCTATGGTAGCAAAAACATCTGAAAAGGATACAGCAATTCACAGCAAATTAAAAAAGCATGGCCCAGAGTCTATGCAAAAATTTATAGTCAGCAAATGAGTATGGAAAATCCAGTACACAAATCATAGTCTTGATTCAGCAAATATTTGGCAGGTATCCTGATGTGCCCCGCAAGCCCAGAATAAAATAGGACTGAGAAAACAGAATAGGCCAAGAAAAGAGAAAAAAAAGAGAAAAAAGCTGAAGGAGGAGATAAAGCCTGAGTTGTGCTGTTTGGAGAGGAAGCAAGAGCATCTTGCATCATTTTTTCGAGAGAGAAGGAAGGTGTGCAGACCTGTTGTTGTATGCCCATCAATGACAGTGTCTGCAGCATTCACTGGCAACAGCAACTTCAGCCCTGCTCTCCCCTCACACCCCAAAGTGAGCTCTACAGCCGTGGGCCCAAAGCTGTTGCATGGGGCCTGAGGACACCCCTAAGCATGACCATGTCATACCCTCAGGCACCATTTGGGAAAAAGATGGTCAGAAATTACATTGAGAGAGAGGTCATAGAATCCTAGAATCATAGAATCGATTGGGTTGGAAAAGACCTCAGAGATCATCGAGTCCAACCCTTTGTCCAACTCCAGTCCATTTACTAGATCATGGCACTAAGGGCCATGTCCAATCTCGGTTTAAAAACCTCCAGGGACGGTGAATCCACCACCTCCCTGGGCAGGCCATTCCAATTCCCTTCAGGCAGTTACAGAGAGTGATGAGGTCACCTCTAAGCTTCCTCTTCTCCAGACTAAACAACCCCAGCTCCCTCAGCCTCTCCCCATAGGTCTTATGTTCCAGTCCCTTCACCAGTCTTGTTGCCCTTCTCTGGACCCGCTCCAGCACTTCAATATCTTTCCTGAGGGGCCCAGAACTGAACACAATACTCCAGATGTGGCCTCACCAATGCAGAGTACAGGGGAAGGATCACTTCCCTTGTCCTGCTGACCACACTATTTTTGATACAGGCCAGGATACCATTGGCCTTCTTGGCCACCTGGGCACACTGCTGGCTCATGTTCAGCTTCCTGTCAATCAGTACCCCCAGGTCCCTTTCTGTCTGGCTGCTCTCCAGCCACTCTGTCTCCAGCCTGTAGCACTGCAGGGGGTTGTTGTGGCCAAAGTGTAGGACTCGGCACTTGGTCCTGTTGAACTTCACCCCATTGGAATTAGCCCATCTCTCCAGTATATCCAGATCCCTCTGCAGAGCCCTCCTGCCTTCCAGCAGGTCGACACTCCCTCCCAGCTTGGTGTCATCAGCAAATTTGCTGATGATGGTCTCAATCCCCTCATCTAAATCATCAATAAAGATGTTAAACAGGACTGGTCCCAACACTGACCCCTGGGGGACACCACTAGTGACCGGCTGCCAGCTGGATACAGCCCCGTTCACCAGCACTCTCTGGGCAGGTAGGGTAGCATAAGCCCTGCTTCAGAGAGCCTGTCAGGTCCAGCCAGGTCCACTCCACTGGGGAGACCGGCATGGACTTGCAGAATATGGACAAACTCCTGCCAGGGGCAGATGCATCAGCATCACTTGGTGAGCAAAAGTGATGGGAGAACCTGCGGAGCCCCCCACTGTGGCTCCAGGTTCACTGCTCCAGCCCTACGGACACGTTCCCAACCCTGCACTTCTCCCCAGTTTGAGTCTTAAGGACCACATATAAAGCCCAGCATAGGGGAGTCTTTCCCGTGAGCCTGCAGGTGCCACATCAACACAGTCAACAAGGGGTGATGAAAGCGTCCAGAGTACCGGGCTCATCCATGACATTGCCACTTCTCAAACTCACAGGCCAAAGGGACTATCATTATCCACTCTTAACAAGACCCTTAATGATGATCCTGTTGCTCAGTGACTAGCGCATTACTGAGAGGTGCATATCCAGAGCTGCTTATAAACCCATGACCTATTCTAACTTATACTTGCTGAGGACCTGACCCAAAATATTTATTCCCTCATGGAAAACAGATACTTCAGGTCTCCTAATGGTCTCCAATGTTCCCAGATGACCCAGTTTGGAGTGTGAGCTACACTCAGCCCTATTTCAGCACTGAACTAGTTCCATCAGAAATGGTTTCCTATAAAACTGCTGCCGCCAAATGACACACTAGGAAATGTTTAGATTTTTTTGAGAAAGAGAGAGAGAAAGCGAGTGGAACTAATCAGCAAACATATACCAGGTAAAACGAAATGGGCATTATGTAACATCAATAGAGCTCCTAATTAATTCAGATTCATTCAGATTTTACAGTCCTCTCCTCTTTCTTTTCAGATGGAGAGTAGGAAAATATAAGATAATACAAAAATACATGTAACCACACCTTCTGAGCATATTAATGAACAGAAATGTAGAAAAGGCAGGATTTTTTTGGAAGAGCAAAATAGCATCTACAGTGATAGATGCAGAGTACAGCAAAATAGGTCAGTAAAGAGAAATATGTGTAATGAATTATATAAAGTTTCATGTATAAAAATGGATGTATTGATGAAAAGTGATTTTAAAATGAAGACTCAGATACAATTCATTAGTCCTATGGTTAAGACTAATATGTATTCTGCTGTAATAAGCGATGTCATTACAAGTGAATAACAATGCTGTAATGGTTGAGGAGCCTTGCTGGGGGAGGGGACTGATTATCAAGCAGTTAGGAAACATTTTCTCAATTATTCAAGTAGTTCTAGTTGCGTCAGGTGTTGGCAGGGGCCATTTCCAGAAGGCAGTGGCAATGCCAAGGAAAACAAGGAGGAAATTCAAACATTGGAGTGGTGATGGGGACATTTCTGCAGGGACTCCATTAGGGGCTGGCCCACTGGAGCTGCAGTGGGACGCAACTGCATTATGTGAGCTTGGGAAGCAAAAGAAATCACCCTACTCTTAGCTAGAAAGGACTGTTGAGCACTCAAGGGCAGAGCAAGTGGAAGAACCTCCAGCTGCATGCCCACTGCATCCCTTACTGCATCCCCAATGGGATGTGCTGCCAAGGCCTGGCCCACTTGCGGCAACAAAACCCCCTCTGCTTTTCACACCTCTAATGCATGCCCAGCAGGCAGGCATCGAGCACAAGCCCTCCTCCTTCCCCTGCTTTGCACCATCTCCCTTGGCACCAGGGCCCTCCGGCCTAGGCAGCATCACCACACAGGAGTGACAGGGCCCGATATGCGCTGTCTCGGTGAATTGGCGTCTCCACGGCCATGAGGGAATGGAGGGTAATGCTGCGCTGATACCAGCTGAGCAATATAACGTGGTGCCATCAGGAGCATTACTCATAGCTGATGAACACATACCTTTTCCACTGAAACACATACATTTTGGAAAGAAATGCATAGATCATGTGCTGAAGCACATTTATTATGACGAAATGTGTGCTTCGACTAATGAAACGCATAGATCATAAGGTAAAATGATTATGCTCACACCTAGCAGGCTCAACCATTTATTTATTTTTAAACAACTTATTTTGGTTAGGAGGCTGAGCGTGGCCCTCCCCCTCCCAGGGATTAGCAGTTCAAACCTCATGTTTTCTTCAAAAGTGTATTTATTTTCCCAAGATACAAACTCAGGTTCCCATCCCAAGCTCACCAAAAATAAATTAGCTGGGAGCCCTCTCTTACAGAGCTGAGCACAGGAGCTGAAGACAGTTTTGCTGCTGAAGATGGATTTTACTGTTGTGTATTAGTGGGTACTGTATCTGGCGTGCCTGCTAATTAAAACTTATGTCTATGTACCACGAAACATTTTAGGCACTCTCCCTTAAATGTTAGTTTTGCTGCCCACCTGAGACATCTTCTACATTCTTATTAACATCTTCAGCCAGAATAGGTTGAGTCAGCGCCCCTCCAGGGTTAGTCATAAACCAGCCGTTCCCAGTACATAATTTTGGTTGGCTCTGCTCGTGCTTGCCCTGAAGAATGAAACAGGTCAAACACTTTGCTTACAACTAAGGAATCCCCTAGTATACATGTGCCAATCATAACCCCAGCTCAGCAATTCTGGGAACGGATGTAAATCCCGGAGTCATGCTATAGCACCAACATCATTGACACACTGACCGACTGGGGAAAAAAACCAACACCCTGACTCATTTTCTTTCATGGGATCCCAGCAGCAGCCAAAGGACAGCTGGTCTCTTTCCCAACCACTTGGTTGATTAACATCAAAGCTTTATTTTGAAAAATTATATGAGGAGTTTTTATTCTATTGGACTGGCCTTTCCTCTGCTGAATTGTATCTGTTTGAACATTCAACCTAGGGGAGGGGAGCAAAAAAGCAAATTGCTTTTGGGAGTGAGCAAGGAAGGAAAAATAGACCAATAAAAGTAAAAATCATCAGAAGATCAGGTATGAAATGACTGCACTCAATATCCCTTTCCCCTTTCTTCCCCTTGAACACCACTGCTTTCCAATTGTAGAGAATATTGATTTGAATTTTTTTTCATGTTAACTTTTAATTGCCTAGCTACAGCTGCCAGGCAGTGCCTTGCTGAGCCCATTTCCAGCCTCCATTCTNCTCAGGTTCCCATCCCAAGCTCACCAAAAATAAATTAGCTGGGAGCCCTCTCTTACAGAGCTGAGCACAGGAGCTGAAGACAGTTTTGCTGCTGAAGATGGATTTTACTGTTGTGTATTAGTGGGTACTGTATCTGGCGTGCCTGCTAATTAAAACTTATGTCTATGTACCACGAAACATTTTAGGCACTCTCCCTTAAATGTTAGTTTTGCTGCCCACCTGAGACATCTTCTACATTCTTATTAATATCTTCAGCCAGAATAGGTTGAGTCAGCGCCCCTCCAGGGTTAGCCATAAACCAGCCATTCCCAGTACATAAATGCTCATGCTTGCCCTGAAGAATGAAACAGGTCAAACACTTTGCTTACAACTAAGGAATCCCCTAGTATACATGTGCCAATCATAACCCCAGCTCAGCAATTCTGGAAACGGATGTAAATCCCGGAGTCATGCTATAGCACCAACATCATTGACACACTGACCGACTGGGGAAAAAAACCAACACCCTGACTCATTTTCTTTCATGGGATCCCAGCAGCAGCCAAAGGACAGCTGGTCTCTTTCCCAACCACTTGGTTGATTAACATCAAAGCTTTATTTTGAAAAATTATATGAGGAGTTTTTATTCTATTGGACTGGCCTTTCCTCTGCTGAATTGTATCTGTTTGAACATTCAACCTAGGGGAGGGGAGCAAAAAAGCAAATTGCTTTTGGGAGTGAGCAAGGAAGGAAAAATAGACCAATAAAAGTAAAAATCATCAGAAGATCAGGTATGAAATGACTGCACTCAATATCCCTTTCCCCTTTCTTCCCCTTGAACACCACTGCTTTCCAATTGTAGAGAATATTGATTTGAATTTTTTTTCATGTTAACTTTTAATTGCCTAGCTACAGCTGCCAGGCAGTGCCTTGCTGAGCCCATTTCCAGCCTCCATTCTGAGCGCCCCACCATCCCCAGCACCCTGCGCTCTCCATCAATAGGAAATCAAGCTGCTGCTCACTGAATAACTCTTCCTACTTTTTGCACTTAGCAGTGAAGCTTTTTCCGCTTGCTCGCGTGTCACCAACCTTCGGAGCAGCTTTGCCGTCCAACTATCAGCCCTGCTGGAGACTTTTTATCTTCCTTACAAACTTATCTTTCTAACATGCTTTTTAATGTGTAATCGTTGTTTGCTTCAGCAGGGGAGGCTTCCTTGGGGCTTATTGTGCTTAACTGGCCCTATTGTTGTGAGCCTTTCTGATAGAAGATGTTGTAAAAATACATGGAGGTCAGGCTGGATATTTGCGTTTGCATTTCATGGAGATAACGACATTTTCCTTAAGTTATACGAGTCCCATTTCATTATTCCGTGAACCTCTAGGTGAACCTCGGGCTTCACTATATAATTTATGGTCCCTGATACGATCTAATGGTGTAATCTCATGATTTATGTGCTTCATTTATAATTTGATCATTTCGGTATAATACGTGTTTTCCTAGATGATTTATGTACTTTCACCTGTAACGTCTGTGTTTCATGCCATGAGATACATATTCATCAGCTGCATGTTATGCCCCTGATGGCACTTTCCCAGGGAAGAAGGTGGGACACCCCAGCCCGAGGCCAAGTCCCGAGGTTAATTGCAATCAATTCACCTTCCATGCAATTACACTTTCATCTGCACGCTCCCGTGAAGTGAGCATGCTTAACACCATATCAGCGGGAAAGCAAATGTGCCTCTTTTCCCCTCAGAGCCAATAAAGCCAGCCGTGGCATAGGATTACAGGAGGGCAGCAGGGACAGTTTAGCCCTCCTTTCTAACATTTCCATTGAGAAGGTGCTGAGAATAATTAATTATGTCCCTGTTGTGCTGATTAATGCAGGTCTTGTTTTTAGGCGTGTCAACAGAAGAGTATCCCAAATGCTGACAAGGCAGCAGCAGCCTGCTCTGATTTCAGGAGAACATCCTCATGTGGCACAAAGCCCATGAAAACAAAAACAGCCCTTCCCCTAATTCCCTCACTTGGAAAGGAGGGCTGGAAGGATATGAAGGGACCACCCTGTTGGCTCACCTTGTGGGATGAGCTGTGCTCAAAGCTTTCCCCACAACAGTCAGTCCACCAGCCCACAGGCCACACTTTCTTCCAGCACTTTGTACCTTTACCACCAATCTCCCTCACTTTCAGCCTCCTGATCCCTTCATGCTAAGCAGCCAGGGCTCCTGGTCCTGTCCACCCTGTCCCCTGCCTTTCTGTACCAACCACCTGGGGAGCCTCAGCCTAAATAAATCCTACTCTCTCCACCCTTTAGTGCAGGATATGTTCCCCAGACCACACATCATCCTTGGTGCTCTCAGGTAAACTCTTGCCAATTAATCCATATTTTTCTCCAACAGCAGTGCTCAAACTGGGGCAGACAATGCCAGCTGAGCCCTTGCTAGCACTGGGTGGTGCAGAAAGTCTCTCACCTGTGATTCACCCCTTGGTTTCACCCAGTGAGGCATCTGCTTTTCCACAGCTGTGCTTTGTGTTGTGCTTGTGATGCTCTCCAAACCCAGAGGATCCTTTTTGCCTGTTGATCTGCTACTTTGCTAATGGTTCCTCACTAGGCATGCATGTCATTTATTCCTACCTAAAACCAGTCCTATGCACTTGTCCTTATTGCACCACGTCGCCTTTTCTTCAGCTCTCTCCACTGTCTCCCAGAAGTGTGTTGAGCCTCTGCTCTCCTGTGGGCTCCCCACCTCTCCTCCCTCAATGCCTCTGCCCTCCCTTGCCCCATCCCTAAGGGATGCATCCCACCATGGGGATGGGGCACAGGTGATGGCTCATCACCAGTGGCTTTCTCCCTCTCATGGTCTCCATCCCCATGGCATCTTCAAGAGACTGTGGCTTGAGACAGCATCAGAAGCCTCACTGAGCGAAGATAAATGATATTCATTGCCTCTCCACAAGGCTTATTGCCCTGTCATAGGAGGAAATAAGGTGAGTTTGACATGATTTGTTCCTGACAAATCCCTATTGGCTGTTACTTATCACTGTGCTATGTTCTAGAAGCTCATAAATAATTTGCTTGATTATTTCTTCCAGCATTTTTCCATGCACTAAATAGGCTGACTGGTCTACAGCTCCTTAGTCCCCTGGGTTTGCCTTTTTTCAAAGATGGACATTCTAGTTATCCTCTCCTAGGCTTCAGAAACCTCCTCCCGTCGCCTCTAGTTCTGAAAAAAAAGAGGAAAATTGCCAACAGCTAAATGAATGTTTCTGTGAGTTCCCTCAGATCCAGTCTAGTGGAAAATACCCTGCTGTCTTCTTCCACCCTAAATTCGACCTCCTTGTTGCTGAGATGAACACTGTCAACCTAAAAAAATGTTCATTGATTATTACATGGGCAAAGCTGGAAGAAAAATAGGAGGGATATGGAGTGCTTTTATCTTCTTGACATCACCTATTGCTGGCTTTCCCACCTCATTTGACAGTAGGCCACCCTTTCCTCATCATCATGAGAAGTAACTCTAACATGGAACATCCGCATCAGAATAAGATGTTTCCTTGTCCTCTCTTAGAACACACACACAAATATATATAGATGGATATAGATGTATGGTTGTATATAAATATATAACAAACACAAAAATATGGGTATAAAACAAGCTGGTACTTTGATACCAGAAGGGATGTGATGCTCATGTGGACAGGGTGTTCCTTCAGTACCAATGCTATCACAGATATCCCAGCCTGAGAGGTAGCTTGCCAAAAGAAATACCACCAAGCCACAGCTTTTTACCACATGATGAGACAAAAGCCCAGAACAAACTTGGTGTGTTAAAACTCAGCTGTATAAACAGTAGGAAGCTGGCACATGTGCAGTCTTTAAGTGTAAGCCAGATGTAACTCCAGCATCCCTTCCAAAGCCATGGTCTGAGAAGCAGGGACTTACACAGCCCTGTCTGCCCCACTGCCTGCTCTCCTCCCCAACACAGGAACTTAGGCTGTTGCATTCATCTCTGGTTTGCATTAAAAAGGAGCATCTCTACATTATCCTAAGACTTTGAAATTAAAAATCTGTTTGAGGGATTTTGATGGTATCTGTGGGGACTCCCTGTTCAAGAGCAGAGACTACTTTTTTGAAAAAATATTTTGTTTAATTGGGAATGATACAAATAGTATTATGCACTATAGAAATTAAAAATAGAAATAAAATCCTCAAACCCCAAAAAACTCCCACAGAAAACATGCAGCCCTTCAAAGACCTGAGCTGTGACCTGACTGGTTTTGTTAGATAATGTTGACTATCCCTGACCATTAAAAGCATCTTTCAGAAATGTTCTGCTTAAGAGCTCCTATCTATATGCCAGAAAATCTCAGGCCTCTTGTGTCTGAGACCAATTACAGTACTGGATAAGAAATAAAAGTTGCCTTGGTGCAAGTGTTGAGGGAATTTTGTCCATCTTAGCAGAAACCAAGTCACTCAAGGACTGGTCTAAGGAAGCAGCCATCAAATTCCCACCACGTCAGAAAAGAAAAAGAAGGGTTCATTAATTCTTACTCACTGGGCCAAGATCTCTGAGAGCATAAGGTTAGTTTGTATCTCCCCTATTTTTACTGTTTCTCCTTGACCTTGCTCTCCAAAGGGCAATGTCTTATCTAGACACTATGTTGCTGCATCAGAGCCCAGGTACATCTTGGTGTGTCACCCATGACCAATCCAAGTGCAGCCCACAGACCTCTGTGTTCTAAGAACTGGGGGGAATGAAGGGGGAAACAAGAGAGAGGAAAAAAGATGCATTCCAGCCTGTGGACACACACCAAGCCCAACAGCATTGAAAGCATGAGCTTGTAGTGACCTCTTTGCTGTTGGCACGTCTGGGTTCGCAGTGAGGCATCCACCAGCATAGCCCTAAGAGGGCCTGGCAGAGAGGAAGTATGGATGGACATTCCAAGCTGGCCTGGGCATCAAGAGCCACCCCAAAACCAGAAATGGTCCAAAACCAGGAATGGCCCTCAGCTGCAGGCAGCTGGTGCAGATCCCGGGAAGGGCCACAGTCCTGATGCTGGCCAGTCCACTGGTACTGCTGTCACAAGTAACATAATGACCACACACTCCAGCAATGTACCAATGAAGAACACTTGGTGAAGAGTGACCTCCCAACCTCACACCTCACACCCCTGCCATCAGCTGTCCCGTGAGCTGCTCTGGCAGAAGGTACCTCAGAACCACAAATTCTGGTCCGGGCTCTGTTGCTGGCCAGTCAGCTTCTCAGGGAAAAGTGACCTCACAAGCACGTGCCACAGCTGTGAAGGCTGCTGACAGAAATTACCTCAAAACTACATACTCCACCTCATAGAAACACAGAATGGTTGGGTTGAAAAGGACCTCAAAGACTTTGTTTCCAATGCCCTTTCCACAGGCAGGAACACTTTTCACTAGACTAGGTTTCTCAAAGCCCCCTTTAACCTCACCTTAGCCTATCAGTTCTGGCTTTTTTGGTGACTGATCATCTCCTTCTGCAGAAGTGGCTGCATCAGAGCATACCAAAGACAGCGCCTGCTGCTGACCTACCAGCTGTACAGGCAAAAGTGACATAACAAGCACAAACAGCAAGCAGGCTGCCCATCTGCTCTCCAGACCACCCCGCATGCCCCCAGCCTTCCCATCCTGCTTTGACCTCAGCTGTCTTTTTTCCTTGACATATTTCAATCCTCCCACAGCATCTGATAATGGGTCTGAACACAGATTTTCTCATTCTCTGACAAGAACCCACTCCCAGCTACAGAACCAGGAGATTCCTGACCATACACATCACCATCAGTCTTTACCTTTCCCCATCATTCCTGAGGCATCTCTCCAGGTGTGCTGCTAGTTCAAGAGCAGCCTCAGGGAAGTATTGGGCAGGACTTGTGCCATCAGAGAGGCAGAAAGCTTTCAGGAAATGAGACAGCTGCCACTCTCACAGATTTGCATGGTTCTTGCTAAGGAGCCACAAAGAGTGCTCCAGGGTAGCACCAAGATGGGAGAATAAAGCATGGAGTCTGACAACCACAACCTAGAAACAAACGAACTCATTTCTTCCAGACACAGAAGGAAACAGGGAACTTGTGCAGAAGACACTGGCAGACAACCAGCAATGACCTCACCTCAGTGTGTTGGGTCTGTTTGCTGCTGAGATGGAGATCTTCAAATATGAACAAACAGAAAATATCAAAATCTGAGGGGGAACAGGTCCCAAGCTACCAAGCATCTTGTTTAAGTGGTGAATGTTGGACTGAAGTCCTGAGTAAACCAAAAAGTATTGCCAGGTATATGAGGTGGCATATAAACCTAAAATAGCTTTTTCCGTTCGGTGTCATTATTGATACTGAGCAAGTTCTGGTTGCAGTAAAGGCTCCTGTTGTTTTGCATCAGGCACTCTTTCCACTGTTTTTTTTTAAGGTCAATGAATATGGGGGGGGTTCAGCTGTAATTTAATTTAATTCAAAGTATCCAATAATAAACAACAGAAGATAAAATCCAATCTTTTTTCTTGACAAATATAATTAAGAGTTTATAAATATTTTATTTGACAAGTTAGGTTCTTGGCAACACATGCATTGTGCCAAAGCACTGAGTTACCACTCAGAAAAAGAACGAATTTTGCAGGTGGGACTTGGCTCCAGGCAGTTGCTCAATTGAATAACCTCACCAGCAGTGCAGATATAACATGGGCCTAGAGTTTTCCAAATGTCAAAGGACTGGGTAGAACACAGATGGTTCCCACCAAACTCTTCTGCAAAATGCCAGCACTTGGCTCAACCAAGCACAATGCATAAGAAATGCTGAGTTTTATGGAATGGGAGATTGAATGGGTTGAAGAGACCTCTTTGCTATGCAGCACTTCAATTTTTTACCAGAGTCAGAGCAAAACCATTGTTAATGCCTCCAAAGCTCTCACAAGAAGGTGGTCAACATAGTGGTGGTAACTGCAAGTGGCCAGGACCAGCAGCCCATGAAGGGCATTACAGCACACACCAGGGCTTTTCTGACCCACTTGCTTCTCCAGCACCTGTTGCAGACTTATGGGTTTCCTCTCACATGACATCCTGACTGCCATCCCACTGTTTGAGGTAATGAGTGGCACCTCTGGCAGGGAAACCATCATCCAAAGAGCTAAAAAGTGAAAAAAAAAAAAAAAGACAACTCCTGTCCCTCAGAGAGCGCTCGCAGCCTCTCTTTTCCCAAGGTCCAGCACTTCGTTGGCTTGAGGGACAACAGAAATGTCAAAAGCTGATCCTCCCTTTCATTTTGCAAATTAGAAAACAAACTTCAAATGACTTTTTGCCTCCCAGGCAGGAACTGACCCATACTCATCCTGCAGCAGCAAGAACTGGCAGGGTGGGTGGGTGACTTTCACTGCCCCACTCCGGGATCTGGGGCCCTGGAAGTAGTGGGTCTGTACCTTGAACAGCTTTTAGGAGGGACCTCCCTGCCAGAGACAGGTGAGTTTGAACAGTATGGGAATATCAACTGTTTATTAGGAAAAATTGAGAACTTTTCCTTAGGAGGAAAAAAAAAAAAAGGGACAAAAATCAGAGTCAGTGTGTTTCTCTCGCCTGCAAGATGCCCGTAAGCTTTTGTGTCTGTTTAGCTGCAATCTCCTGGTTTCTTTGTTGTCGGAGCGCATTTCACTCTCGTGTCAAAGTGTGTCAACTCTAACCTTTTCCTCTGCTATGCTGGCACCCCTCCAGCCCCCCAACCCCGCTGCCTCAGCCAGCCACAACACCCCCCACACAGCAAGCAGGCATCTCCTCCCACTCAGCACAGGCAGAAAGGTAATTAAAACTGTTCAGGTATTTTTGTTGTTGTTGTTGCTTTCTGAGGCTCAACAGCAGAAATGTGACTTCTGCTCAATTAAGCTCTGGGATAAAAATAAAATAAAAGAAGGTCTTAGAGCTGTTCTTTATTTCTGCATATTAAAACTGGAGCCTGAGATTTACTGACACCCCCTCCCACCACCCCCATGGAAGGAAACCTGCAAATACAGATGTCTCTAGCTGAAATGACCATTATTATCTGCAAGCAGGCACATATATATATATATACACACACACACACATATACATATATATACATATGCATCCGTATATAAACCCCAAATCTGTTTGTGCCTCTTCCTGCTAATGCTAAGGGTACATTCCTCCCCATTACAACAGCATTTGCACATTTATAGGAGGAATAAAGAAGAGGGAAAAAAAGATGCATGATACATGCGGAGCCTTTCCTCTGCCATCCAGAGAAAGAAGAACTAAAAGGATTATAAAAGTTCAGATTAAAATGATATAAAATCTAGCATTTGGCTCCAACACTAGTGCCTTGGTCCTCTGTAGCTAATCTGTATGCACTCTGTGACCTCCTCGCAGCGAACCCTGCTAAATATATTATTCCCACGGGGGCTTTCACTGCTGCTTGGTGTCAGAAATCAATATGTATGAGGCGCGTGGATGGGAATTTCTAATAGATCTGCCTGGCCCTGTGCTGCTTTTCAATATCTGCCTTGGACTATTAGTGCCGGCTCGGTGCCTGTGAAATAACCGAGATAATCTTTTAAGGTGCACTGTTAAGGTGGAACCTAAATGTTGCTGTTTCAATTAAAACAATATATATATATATATTCATAAATCAGTTGGCACTGTGCGTAACCTTGTGTGTAGCCCGATTATAAACAATGATGGGGATTAAAGTATTAGGGCGAGTATGCTAATGTCTAAGATTTCTGAGGAAGAGCTTTAGTTTCTTTCTTATTTTTTTTATTAACAGAAAATAGCATAGATTCGCGGGCAGAGGGGGGAGGAATTAAAAGTGGAGGGAATGAGGGATGGCACATTGTCTGTGCAATCGCCTCCATACCGGCAGAGCCATGGAGGTGAAAGAGCAAGATCGCTATATTACTGCAGATAATGCACCCATTTTACCTAAGCAACACCAGACTGCGGTTCTGCAACGCTCTCCATTTTAGACTGGTTTGTGCACATTGGAATTATTGTGATCCTGAGTGGGTTTTCTTTGGGGTTTGTTGGGGTCTTTTGAGTGGGAGGAGGCTCTTAGTTTTTGCATAATTGCACCTGGTAGTGGTTTACCCTCACTCTTCTGAAGGTGCTGAGGGTGGGCAGGAGAGGGCAGATTGATGGGTTCCCCCCACAGACCCCCGCACCCAGGGCAGTGTGTCCCCTCCATGCAGGCAGGCAGCATAGCAAGGCTCAGGTCTGGCAGTGGGCTGTGGGGAAGGCTGCATCCTGCTCTTTCATTCTCCTTCTCACTCTTTGTTTTCAGTTGAATGCACAGAGGAAGCTGTCTCAGCTCAGTGCACAGAGGTGCACCATATAAAAGCAATAACTTGCTAAAGGACCTCTCGCTCTCCCTTTTTTTTTTCCTTTTTATTAGGGGAAAGGTAATGACTAATCCATGCATACCCTCTCCCGGCTTTACAGGTGGCCAGGTTGAGTTCAGCTCTGTGCTGGAGCTGACAAGTGGAGAGTCACCACCCCAGAGGATCCGTTTTAGCCACGTTTAGCTCCGCTGCCCTTGCGAGCTTGTCACCCTACCAGAGGTTGAAGAACTGGCACGCAGCCCTGGTATTTTTCTTTCCTCTTCTCTGCTCCTTGCACACTTCACTTAGCATGGCCCAATCCACCTGACAACTCAACTGCTTGTCTGGCCTGAGCTGGAGGCGGGGGTCAGGGCAGCAGCTCACCATTAAGGACGTGGGTCTGGGGAGAAGAACACGGAGAAATCTCCAGCCTAGCAGTGCTTGCACAGTGTCAGGCCTGTCAGGATAAAAGCAAAGGGCTCTCTGAAAGGAGGTTTCACACAGCCTAATTTCACCGCAACCCCTTGAAATGAGGAGAAAATGGAATGGGATCTGTTTGGTTCTGTTTTATGCAATAACTGTGCTTTTCTTCTGCAAGTGCCATGAGCCCTGTTCCCAGAAACAAAAACCCATCAGTGTTACCTGAGAAATATGAACAAGGCTTTTCAGACACCTGCCTGGGTCTGCTCCAGCCACTCTCCTGGTTAAGCTTTAGTGCGGTACACAGCCATAAAGGAAAAAAAAAAAAGAAAAGAAAAGAAAAAATACTCTGGATGGGTTTTGGAGTTGTCTTTTTTTTTCTTATGCTCAGCCATAAATAAGCCACAAATCTTTCTAGTCCCTGAAAAATTCCACCTGAGTATAATTCTGCCCCACACGCTGTGTATAAATAGATCAGAGCTGCAAAGCTCAATTCTAGATCTAAAAATCCGCCTCCAAAGATTACAGGTATTTACACCCAGGGATTGGCTTGCCAGTAGCTCCTCTGGAAAATAGG
Organism: Pachyramphus minor; assembly: GCA_013397135.1. Lineage (NCBI taxonomy): Eukaryota > Metazoa > Chordata > Aves > Passeriformes > Tyrannidae > Pachyramphus > Pachyramphus minor. The sequence goes on from VYXB01009668.1 coordinate 57,532, forward strand.
ACCAGGCAGGCAAGGCAGGGATGCATGCACATCCCAGCCCTGCTGCCTCAGGTCCCAGTACAGCACAGAGGCAACACTGCTGATGGCCAAGGGAACTGAATTCCAGGTGTGTAGTTTGGATTAACTATCCCCAGTATCTGGAAAAATGCAAATGTTTATAAAGGGCTCCACTATCACTGGTGGTTTTATCCCATATGCCAAGAGCCAGTTCGCTTGCTGTCTCAGCTCCTCGCAGTGTTTATAATACAAATACTTCTAATCTAAGGAACGCAATTCCCAACAGTTTAATAGGGCTGAAGTTCCCTTCCCGCCTCCCCTTTCTCAACCCATCAATTAGGTAGGTATATGTGAAAACAAACAACCTATGTGTTTTCTGCATCTCTAAGGAGGTGTAATGGTGCGAAGTGTTGGATATATGCGTTTACTGACGGGAAAAGAGGAGTAGAGTGGGCCTTTGTAAACTGCAGGCTTGGTTTTTCCCTGAATGCTGAAAAAGAGCATCTTTCAGCAGTGCAGGCAGGGCTGGAGAAAGGAAGGGCATGGGAAGGTCTTTCATGTGTGCCACGGCCTCTCAGGGTGGCCATGGTGTTGCCAGCAGCAGGAGAGGTGGGAATGAGATCCAGAACCTGATCCTGATGCCCCGAATGGGGCAGCTGTTAGGCTGTATCCCAGAACAATTCCCCTCCCTGGGTGTGGAAATCTCTCACCTTTGTTTTCCTGATCCATTTTGTCTCCTCTCTTTATGTTTATGGTAGCAGAGTGGGAGTCCCTTACAGTCCACAGCTGACAGTCACTTTTAGTTTGCATTGCTTTAGTCCATGCCGACCACCAGCGCTCAACTACAGACCCGAGTCCACAGGCCGTATTTAAACAAAGGTATTTCTTTAATCCATTTTAAAACTCCACATGCATACCTATATTTCTGAGAGGTTGCACACCTCCAGTTCTCAAAGAGGCCAAAGCAGCGAAAACCCATCAAACCAGTGAGCATCACATGAAGTCACCCTTGGTCTTCTGAGTAACTTTTGTGGTGTAAAATATCACCAACATGTAAAATCAAGTATGTACGTATCAAAACAGCATGTAAGCCATTACTGACAAAATCACTTGAGCTGTTAAGGGGAGCAGCCTACAGAAGGTGGACCAGCTGCTCCTCACGCTTGCCACTATCCCATGCCGTGTTCGTGCCATTGCAGCACCAGAAAACACCCGCTCAGGCAGAGCGCGGCTTTGTCTGACCTTTTGCCATGACCTCTGCCTTATTGCCTCACAGCCCACATTTGCAAAGATGGGATTTGACAAGCAGTGTCACGTCCCTTCCATCCTAAAGGCAAATAAATGTCCCTCTCGATCATGGCTGTCACCCGCCGCTCATGGCTGAGTGACACCCCAGCCCAGCAAATTACTCCTACTCTAGTTGCTGCCAGACTTGGAAACTGGATGAAGGCAGAACCAGAAGTAAGCCGAGACTACAGGTCCATCGTGCAATACTGAAGTGCAATGTAGATACCACAGCAGCCAAAAAAAAAAAAAAAAACAAACATTTTCCGGTAAGCATGACCTTTTTGAAGGTGGGCCATTATATAGCCACGTAGTTAAGGGAAACATGGTTAAGTCCACTCAGTAGAAACCAGCTGGTGGCTGTAAGGGAAGTCACACTGGTGTAGACCAGCCCACTCTCTCTCTGCACAGATGGATAGTTCAACACCAGGAGCGGTTGATGGCCTCTTCCCCTGCACAAAGGGGGGCACAGGCACACTGCTGCCTGCTGCTCAGCTGGCAACTGCAGTGGACGGTGCCCAAGAACCTGGGAAGGGAGTGGGAGAGGCATGCTGGTCTGTGACAGTGTCCTGTGCAAAGACAGCAATTGTTTTCTGGATCAATATCAGGCAATGAATTTGGAAGTCAAGCCCATGGTACAGAAGAGGCAGCAATGTAGGAAGCAGCCATCACCTAAAAGCAGCCCCTGTTTATTAAGGTACAGCTTTGGGCTTTCCTTGCATGCTCCAGGGAAAGAAATTGCCACTGCCTGGTGGACATTGAGATCCCTTTTTCCACCCTGTCCCAGGGAGTCCCCACCATGCCACTTGGACACCACTGCAGCTCCTCTGGTGCCCTATCTAGATGCCGCCTACACCTCTGTGGGCCAAGTGAGAGCCAGAGTAAAAATGGGCTTTAGAGCTGGTTGTGACAGGTGTCCATGAGAGCAGGAATGAAAAAAATGTCACCCAAACCTGAAACAGAGAGACCACAACAGCACCAGGTAGGGCAGAGACTTGGAGTCACACCACAGTCTCCTATGCCAGTGCCATGGCTGGAGCAGGATGTCCCTGCAGGGCATTTCCTGGAGATGGGATACCTTATGCTGCCAGGCTCCTCAGACACTGGGAAGGGCTCTGAGGAGCAACTTCATTTCTTGAAGGGCCAGAGAGAGGTGGATACTCTGCTGCAGCAATGGAGGAGAGCCCAGATGGGGCCATGGGCAGGGCCAGGAGCCCAGATGCACCCACAGGGTCATGGCCATGCACCCAGCAACCATGCCCACCTCCGCTATATGCATCCAGACTGCACTGTTAGGGCTTTTTTCCTCTCCTATTTCTTCTCCTCGCACTGCTGCCAACTTCCTCCAATGAAGAGGTGGGGGGACACACGTGACAGCACATGTCCCAGCACAGCAAGTGGTGATTGCACCCATTTGGTTAGAGCTGCATGCAGGGGTTTTTTAGTATCTGGCTACCCCCGTTAAAGCTGCAGTGCCTTGATTTATGGGTGTGCGTGTTTTAAGCAGTATTTCAGTACTCCTCCGGCTAAAGCACTCTTACCAAAAGCTCTCCATCCCTGCCACAGCTTTGCTTAATGCCCTGGCAGTGCTCGCAGCCCTGACCCAAACCTGGGTTCCCCATTAAAAACCTCCTGGGAGCAGCTCTGCCCCAAGGCAGAACACCCCAAGGTGAGGGGCGGCAGGAACCGCGGGCACCGCTGGGCGGGGGCTGAGCTCCCCCTGCTCCAGGGCCTCTCGGGAGGCGAAGCAATTCATCTCAGCCCTTCTCGGCAAATCACTCCTGTGACCACACAACGCGAGCCGGCCATTCAGGCTGAACCTTGGCCATGTATTATCCAGACAGCGAATCCCGCTGAGCCTGGCAGCTCAGCCCCGCTCCCGCAGCTCGTCCTGCCTCCCAGAAGGCATCTCCCAAGAGCTGTTACTGTGGCAAAGGCAAAACTCCGTCCCATTGAAAGGACACAAAATTTTACATCTCCCACCTCCCCCAGAAGAAAAAAAAACTGGTGCTGCCACACTTGAGTTTGCTCCAGTGCAGTCCCAGCGGCTCCAGCAGAAAGCTGGGCGTCCCAGCCAAAATGCCCCGGGAAGGGGCTTTCTACGTTGCTACAATATTGGTGCATGGGTTTACAGAGAGCAAGACCAGACCTGATGGAATTGCTTAGCTGCACTAATCAAGGTCCAACTTTTTCTCCATCTTGGGTCTTTTTCTCCCCATAAGGAAATAGGGGTTATGGAGCCATTCAGTGGCAAAGGCAGGAAGGGAAGGGGATAGAGGGAAGTGAAAGAGGAGTGGGAACAGAGCCAGATTGCATGGCATATCTTTTAAGAAGCAAAAAGTAGAGTCAGAATAGCAAACCTAATCTCCAGCCCAGCACTGCCTGTTAACACTCACACGTCCACACAGATGACAAGCAAATGCAAATGCTCTGGGACATGGTGGCACCAATGAGTCCAACAGCAGAGATGGTCTTTAAGCTGCGCCTGGTGTGCTTGGGCTAGCTGGGACACAGGCATCTGCAACTATGTGCACACACAGTTCTGCCCCTTCTTCTCTGTCTGGAGGTGTCCCGAAGCTCCAGGAGCAGGGAAGCACCATCTGTACAGACCAGGACACCCCTGTACCACCCGGCATGGCAGCTGCTGGTCTTCCCAAGCAAGCTCAGAACCAGCCAGCTGCATTTGGTGAGGCAGTCCTCACTGGCTTGTTTCAGACCAGAGGAGCAGTTTCTCCTTTCAGCCCCATGGGCTGCACCAGGGATGCTCAGCTCCTGTGGTTACCACAGGCAAAAGAAAGATTAGCAACCCTGTCAGTTTTTTCCCTGCCTCCTCCCCACTTCCCAGCAGAGGTTTTGGGCAGTCCTGTAAGGACACAGGGCTTGAGCAGCCTGCCACCCATTTCCATGGCGATGGGCAGCTCTGTACCCAGTTCAGCCATGATCTACAGGAATACAGCAGTGGTGGCATTAGGCACAATCAAGTGGTACAGTCAGATGGGAAATGACTTAGCTCCCTGAGAAAGTCCTCTCCTGCAAAAGTGGCAAAAGCACAAGTGGTAACAGCAGTGTTGAAGGGAAAGGCATTGGAAAAAGGGAATTCAAAAGACAAACATCACACGGTGGGCTAAAAGCAAACAACCAAACAATTTGCCACTGCAAGTTTCCCATTTCCATTTCCACGCAGATGAAGTCTGCCACTCCCCAGCCACCTCCCCCCTCATTTGTAGGCAGAAGCAGGGGAAAGCAAGAAAAACTCTGCATTTAGAGTAATCTAAGAAAAATGCCAACCTACTACAGCCGCCAAGATTGCTTTTGCATGGCTCTGGATTCCAGGCTGTGCCACTTCAATGCTTAGAGCCTTAAGGACCACTGAGGCTTGGCACAGCTCAGTGCACCCACCGCAGAGAGCAGAAATACTCATCCAACAGCAACAGCCAAATGCAGCATTCCTGGGTGCTGAAAGCCACATGAGTTTTGTCTCCTGCATCTGCAGAGGGGCAGAAGTAGACCCCAATTCCACATATGTGATAATGGTAGCAGAAGGCATTTGGAGACAAAGAAATAATTTGGAGGAAGAGCAAGTAAAAAATTCTCCATTTGGTTGAACAGACACTGGGAACTCCAACGCCCACTTTGTTTAAGGGGAAGATATTTGAAGGAGCAACAACAACCCACAGGAGGAAGAACCCCAGTGCTGTACATCCCACATCTCGTGCAGACTGTTGCCAAATCAGTGGGAAGGTGACACATTGCAGGGAGAACAACAACAACTTCAAAATAATAATTAATGAATTATTACTAACAATTAGAAAAAAAAAATCCTTGTCGCTTATACAAATGAACATTGTCTTTTGGAGTTTCTAGTGATAATAAATACTTAAACACCTCCCTTGTTTTAACATAAAGCAGAAGAGAAATGCAGCAGCCAAGGTAGGAGCAGCAATGTGTCAGAACAGCAGCATGGAGCGTCAGATCAAAACACGGCAGTGGCTCGCGCCCCATGGGAAGGGAGCAGAGAAGGGGGCACAGCATCCCCAGCATGGTGCTGCTGGGGCGTCACCATCACTCCCAGCATGTTTCTTTAAACTACCATCCTGGATATAACTATGTGTGCCTTGCTGGTTCTTTTCAGAGGAGCCAGAGACAGAAATTGTAGCAAAAGCCTCCATGGCACATATGCCAAAAGAGGGTCTCCTGCCTGCTCCATGGGGCACAATTTGGCAACCGCAGGAAGCTGTTTGGTTGGGGCTACCATGGCTATCTGCTTTCCTTGACCAGCTTTTCCGTGCCATCACACAAGTGGTATTTTGTGGTAAGGGGATGCTCACCCAAAAAGCACTGACTCACCTCTGCTGCCTCCAGCCTTCCTGGTGAAGAACCAGCCTGAATCTCTCCATGCAGTTTTCTGCAGAATTAATGCCCTTCTTGCTCCCTCCTTTATTCACAAAGCTGGTGGCAACATCTGCAATTACACTGCCTAAATGCCTGTTACAGGATCCCACCTTCAGTGGTTAACAGCTTCATTCAGACCTTTAATCCTGCAGGCTGAAAGCTTCCAGGTGAGGCATCTGCCTCCACCTCAGTGTCTGCCTTAATCTAGGTGTGCTTTCAAATTCCTAGCAAAACCAACTCAGCTGTTTCCAAGAAAATAATTAGGAATAAACTGGCTAAGACCTGGCTTACTTTAAGCTCTTTTCCAGAAGAGAAGAAAGTTTAGGACACGGCAGTGATGGATCAAACACATGTCTTACTCTGGTCTTTGAAGTACCCCTAGATTTGGCCAGCACCAGCATTTTAGGGCAGAAGTAACCTAGATATTCACTGCTACCATCGCAGTCTGCATCAGCTTTCTGATGCTGTCACACTTGAGGGTGTAAGAAGTTCAGCATTAATTGCTTCATCCTCCACCATTTCCCCATGGAATCTGCTGGCACAAGCAGAAGAGTAGCAGCCCCAACACTTGCTGGGGCACCACTCCACACACCAAACACCCTACCTACCTTGCAGGTGCTCCAGCCTCCAGGAGCTCAGGCCTCTGCGCAGCTGCAGCCCTGTCACCTTCCCGGGGTGCAAAGCACAGAACTGGGGGACCTGCTGGCAGAAGCCATGGCATCTGCCATATCTGCCTTCCTCTAGGGAAAAGAGGACTTAAAGGAAGGAAATACAGGGGAAGGGGTAACAAAAACAGCGAGAATATGAGCTTTTTCCTCTGCCTGGCTTGGAGGAGCTGCAGTTATTCCTGGCTTCTCTTCTTTCAGCCCTTGCAATTCTAGCTTATGTTATTGGAGTAAGATGTCATAGATGTTCCCCTGTTCAAGACGTTCCCCATGTTCAATTTTTAATTAAAAAAAAACAGGGGGAAAAAAAAGTGATCAGCTAATAATCCTGCTTGTGCTTCATCTTTGTGGTGAGACTGCCTTGGGATTATCCTCATCTTGTAAAAATCACTCTTTCCAGGAGAACTAGGAAGGGCAGGGGCCATATTGATGCCCCCAAAGATCCCTTTTAGAATGCCTGCACCACTGTTAGGGTCAGTGTGTATGGTAGCTGGGTCCTGTCTAGTCCAGCTGTCCCAGTCAGTGATACTTGATCTCACTGCTTGCATTCAAGGCCTGAAAGTTGACAAAAATTAGTCCCTCCATCTGCTCTCAAATTCCTGTATGCTCTTTGGTGAGATTAGGATCCTGTGTGTGCCCTGGGCCTCCAGTGGACTGAAAAACACCATTTTTAGCATAATGTTTGTGACGCATCAGATTGACACATGGAAAGGACGACGACTTCTTTACATCAGAGGCCTCTCCCTGCAGAAAGTGCTATTCCATCCCAATAGCCTGCTTGAAGAGTCCATGTAAGGGGTTATGAATTACTGCTAGCTTACTCAACTATCAAGGTACAACAGCTGTGACATGAGAATTCATGTTCCTTCTATTTACTATGCTTAGTATATCCAAGCTGTTTGAGTTTGAACTAACCACCTAAAAAAAAAAAATGGAAATACTCCACCACCTGCAGAGTCATTTCTGACTGGACATTTGCCGTGCACCGCAGGTCAGGGAGCGTCAGACCCCAGGAGCGTGAGAAGATGCTGTCCCTGGACCTCTGTGTGCTGAGAGGTCACCTGCCCGTGCGTGCTCCAGCTGTGCCCTGTGCCGACACAGCCTGCAATGAGCATCACCCGGCCAGAGCCAGTGAGCCATACTGGAGGCAAATGCTCTGCTTAATTGGTCTCAGCTGGAAGCTGCTCTGTGCATGTCAGCGTGTTTAAGGAAGCAGGTCTGCAGGAGAGAAGACACCAGAGTAACCAATTAAAGAAAAGCCCCTGATTTCCCTTCCCCCTCTCTCCCAACCTGAAGCCCTGGAAGTTTGTTTTATTTTAAAGGAGGAGTGTTTCTCACTGTGAGTGAAATCAACTCGAGAATAAGGTTTTGCTTTGGTATTTCCAAGCTTAGTACTGACAGCACCTGTGGAGATAGCTACAGAGACCTGGTTAAATCAAGTCAAGGTTTGCATCTTTATCTCTCATTCTGACTCTTTTTTTTTTCCCCTTAAAAAGAGGATAGAAATAACACAAGGAAACTCTTCATCCAGTTCAAATCCAAGTTTATTAGCCTGTAAAAGTCTGTTTCCACACAGTAATAATAAGAAATGAATGAATGTTTATGGAGCGTAGCATAAAAATATACCAAGTCAGGTTGGAGTTTACGATTGCTCACAAAAATTAATCAGCAGATCACATGGCATTGCATCAGAAAGGCAAATCAGTCCTAGGAATGCAAACAATCAGGATAAAAAGGCAAAACAAGTAAGAGCAGAGTATCAGAAAGCAATAATTAGTTCACAGTTCCTAATGTGGGTGACAAGTTTCTTAAGATCACGTTATTTACCCACTAAATTCTCCAAACCCAGGTTGAAAGCTAGTTGTCATAATTTTGCACTAAACAGTACATTCTTGGTCAACACATCAGCTGCTCAAATTCACTGTCAATCTCTAGGTATGACTATTAAAATATAGGCACATAAGAGACTAGGTATATTCAACAGTCCAGCTCCTTCTGCTAAAGCTTGGAGGCCTCCAACACTCACAGCTAGAAATCAAAAGCTAATGTGAGACATGTGCGTCGAGATATTCTAGTCCCTGTCTGGGACACATAAACCTTCTCTCTTCTTAAAAACCTCCAGCACGCTACAGGTTCATCAGATCTGAGGAGGTTCACCTCTCTGCTGGGCACAGCAAACCTGACCCTGGGAAGGGGAAGGAGTGTTGGACATCTGGCATAAATCTGTGTTTGTTGTGTGTACCAGGGAGGTGGCAATGGGAACATTCCCCACTGGGTCCTGCTTGCTTTGTGTTGATATTCTGTAGGGTTGTGTCCAATAGTCAAACTGATGGACTTTGCTCACAAGCTACGTCCGATGCAGAGAAGACCTGTTAAGAGATTTGGGCAAGCATCAGGAGTTTCTGACCTGGACTAACTCTTCCTTCTCTTTCCAAAGGAAAATGTCTAGCCAAAAAGAGACGTATTTCTTCTAATGCTTTGGGCTTTCCTGAAGAAGTATGGAGGGTTAGTGTTACTAACTCTGTAAAGAGAGTAGACTTAAAGGAGCAAGGGAAGAAAGGTGTTTTCTTTTCAAATGTAGGATGCTTAAACACATCATAAACCAAGGTGGGGAGAATTGCACTGAATAATTAATCCAGGCTCTAGCTGACATCACATCACCTGCAGATCTTTCTACCAGAATTCAGCCGAATTATTTTCTAGCAAAGACCCTTGACTCTATAAGTCAAGGCCTAATGCAGGCCAATGAACCCACAGTCACAGCATCTTCAGTTATGGGAAAGTCATATTAAACTAAGAAGTACCTTTGAAGTTGATTGGGAAATCAACCCATTAAGGTTAATTCCTAAAATGCCTTTTCAGGAACGGGCAGTAGCATGGCAAACTATTTCTGCTTATTAAATTAATAATAATGTGACAATCCTCTAATTCATCTGAGAACTTAGAAGAGCAGTGGAAATACTTTAAGCAGTCTAGATCCTTGTCTTGCAAGATTACATTTTGCCACCCATGTTTCCTTCATTCTGCCTTCCTTGGGCAGAAGTGCTTTGCTGAAGGACCCAGTGACCCAGCTGAACGTGTCCATTCTAAAAACCAAACGGCAAACAGAGACGACGCTATGGTGGGAACAGATCCCCACATTTTTGCTGATGTGGAACTTCACCTTTCTATCCTCGGATAGTTCCAGTGGTCTCACTTTATTGTATGTTCTGCAGTTACTACTGAGAAGAAGTATTTCTTTCCTTTATAGATTTTGGGGCTGTCTATCCATGCTCGATGCACACTGATGACTGAATAGATCCTTATAGTGAAGTAAGATCGAACTTATAACTAAGTCACCTATATAATAATCCTCCAATTTCATGAGCTATCTGGTAAAGCCCATGGGAACCTGGGGAGGACTAGAGCCTCCCAGAAGACACACTGCCCTGTATCACTAGACTGTTCATAATTTCAGACTTGTTCCTTGGAAATATATGAGAGCACTGAAATGGCTAGTGGCAAAAACCAAATTGAGTCCAACACAGCCTTGAAGAATTGAGCTTCCACACAAAAGGGTATTTTCCTTCCTTTAACAGGCTCGGTAATAAGTTTGCCAGTTTCAGCTTTGAAGAATTACCTGCTTGCTGTTTGCAGGTTTTTTTAGGTTGTGGGTTTTTTTTTTTTTTAATTAAAAAAATAACAGCTATAAAAAACTAGAGGTAGTTTGAAACTGCAAGGTTCATATCTGGGGCGAGTATTTCTCCAGAGCTGAGGGACATTTTTCATTCAGACTAATACAAAACAATACTTGAGGGGAAAAAATGTTGAAAGAGAAAGCATTAAAGGAATAGGAACTTAGAGACCTCTTCCCGCTTCCAAATCGACCGTCTCATGAAATGAGTGTTTTTCCTCCCTGTGAATTCTATATTTAATCCAGAGAGATCACTGAGTATGCCTGAGCAACCTGTCAGCCCTTTTCCTCCTCTTCAAACAGACCTCAAGATTCACTCTTGTCTAATGAGCAGTCTACGTCTCCCAAGAACATATATCCTTACGGATTTCGATGAGAGCAGACAGGATCAGTGGAAAATCCACTTCTGTTCCTTTTTCTTTTGTTGCTTTCTTTAAAAAACAAAAGGATACACCAAGGCTCCCCCTGGAAAATCAGCTAGTATTGAAGGAATCTCACAGACTAAAGGACCTACCTCATTTTTCAAACTCTTTAAAAATTCTATTTTGGCACCTGAAAGCAGGCTTTCTGTTGATTAAAGGAATATTTCCAGAAAAATGACATTCCAAATTTCACCAAAATCAGGTGATGTGCTGCCGGCACTGTCACGAACTTTCCCACCTATCTGAAGTTGCTTCAATGTTGGCAAGTAGTATGGGGAAATAAAATGTCAAGTGAAAACCATTTCCTTAGCTATGTATATTTTTCTAGACAGGTAGAGAGCTGAAATTTGAACTGAGAAGCAGTAAAATGAAAAGGAAGATAATATTGTCATTCTCTCACAAACCGTATTCATAATTCCAAATACTCCAACAGCAACAGGATGATCTATTCTCAGGACTATTGTTTGTTGCAAGAACTACAGATGAGACTTCACCTTTGCATGTTTCTCCCTACCAAGCTAACTGCTAATTTATCACATCACCCTCACTAGTTCACTCTTTTTATACAACACAGGTCTGCACTAAAGGGTTCTTAAACCCTTTAAGTGGGCCTTTCTGTAATCAGTCTTGCTCCTACTTCACTAACCTTTTCATACCCTCAAAAATCTCTAAGTAACATTCCTAGTCAAAAAAGGCAGGGTTTTTTCTGCTATTTTAAAAAATTCCAGAGTATGATGTTACCTTCAGTTGTACAACTTATGGGGTTTCCATCAATTGCCAATTGAGAAGGAATTAGTTTTGTAGGTATTGTACTATCACTTCATAAGCATTCATTCCCATAAGCAACACTGAGGTCAGCATTTGGACCTTCTCGCTCATTTTGAGGGTTCTTTCCTAAAAGAGGTTTTCTTTGTTTAAGATCCCACAAACAGGACCTGTTTATGGAAAAAGAGAGATATTTTGAATACTAAAGTCCTTTATTCAACAACACAGAAATATCACAAAAACAACTTTACTGGGCAAATTGAATGTTTTTATACAGTTTTGTACATGCCCCATAAGTGATTATTTTTTTCATAAATACACTGTTTTCCAAAACTGTTTTTTTCCATAATTGCACAAGCATACATACACCTTACACAAATATCTATTAGAAAATTTAATAGATAACTGCACAGTTCAGAAATAGGAGAACACTGTGAAAGGAGTACATTTCTGTGGCCCATGTTTCTGAAAATACCCTCCTAGTTCCCTGCAATTGTGAAAATGGAGCTGTCTTTTGTTCACTAAGAATACAGTAGAGCTCAGCGTGAAACTGCCAAATTTAATAAAAACAAAATCTGAAACATTTAGCTGTTACATGAGAACCCACTGTTTGATATCACTATGCATCTAACCATGATCAAAGACCCACTACTGCTTTTTGCTGAATGCATTCGACCCTGAATGGTATGTTCATTTAACTACTTTCTTTCTTCATTGTTTGATTACAGATATAGCCCATTTAAAGACTTTACATTCTTCAACATTAATTGTAGGACTTATATACCAGGGGGTCTGTACAAATGGGAGTATTTTCCCTCATAGGGAGGGTCTGTTATTAATTGATAGAATGGGTATGTGTGTCTCCCTTTCAACCTTACAATTTTTCATAAGTTTATCTGGGATATGCCAAAAATGCTTCCATTAGTCTTAGCACTCTCACCTAGAAGATGACAACAGTTCTGCTTTTTTTTTTTTGCCCACTCCCTTATTTTTCATTTTTCATTGTGAGAATGAAGACTGGAGAAGAATATAAATTTTCACACTGAAAAATGGTATTGGACCTTGTGAAAAGCACGAATTTGGTAATTAGAACTTGACAATAATCAGACTGACAAATGCGTATATAAAGGGGGAGGGGATGGGAGGAGGGAAGGGCAGCAGAGAGAGACAGGCCAGAAGAGGGATTTCCTTCTTCAAACATCACTAATTAAAATGCTCTATGCACACTACATCATATAAATACTGGTTCAGCAAAATCTAAAAACCTGATGGTGCAAAGGAACAACATACAAAAGAAAAACCATATGGGTAAATCAAAGAAAAATCAACTCTTGTTCATTTTCAATAATCAACAGGCTTGCTTGTTTGTTTGTTTGTTTTAACAGTTTTGAATTGACATGTCAAACACCACAATTACAATACACAGACCCATCAGTTCTTTAAAACAAAACAACAAAACAAAAAAAGAAAGCACATCAAGACATGCAACATTAGGGTATTAGACAGTGAGTACATTGCTATGAGTACCTTTGTACACCTAATGTAGCCTGAACTTAACTTTGCCTCTGCTTCTGTAAGAGCAATCAGAGTTTTCCAAAGAGCAAGGCAAGCTTACCAGCCAGACGTGCAAATAAGGCTTCAGTTTGTAAACCAATCAGTGCTTTGGTAGAGAAGACCTTGCAGAGCTCGTATTGGTCTAGTCATCAGTAACAGAGGCCCTAACCAAAATGTGTCCAACACAAAAAAAAAATCCGTACACAGCCGCCATACAAACAGATATAAAGCTCATTGGATGGGCACTGGATGAGTATTTAACTAAGGATCTCTTACAAACTGCAAGAGGGGCACCATGATAGAAGCATTTTAAGGGTGATACTCCACCTCTGAAGCCATGTGGGTGATGTCATATGACGCAAAGACACAGACACATGCATCGACCCTAAGTCGAGGATGCAGGTATAAGCCCAGCCTGCCTGCTCTCTCCAGTTTCCCCGGGTCACTCACACTCTGCCCGGTCCTGCTGACACACACATGTGACCTCTGGAGGTTCCTCCTCTTCCATCCCTTGGTCTTCGCTTTCTGGGCTGTTCCCAACACCTGCCAGCCCTGGGAGCTCCCTCACTTGGCAAAGCTGGCATCTTCCCCACCTGAACAGGTCCCACACTACAGCATTCCCAACCCATCCCTTGTGCTTCACCATGTAAGTGTGACCAGGGGCCAAAAGATGAAGTACTTAGCAAAAAAACAGAGAAAGTGCTGAAACAGTAGGAGATTTGCACGTTCTGTGCAACATTAACTGGTTATTTCCATGTCCAGCACCTTGTCTGTGAAACTACTGGTAGTCCTACCTCGTACAAAATTATAAATCTATGAAACACATGGCACAACAGCATTCACTCACTTTGGTGGCATGGCCTTCTCACTTGTGAGTGGTATAACAAAGCCAAGCAATAAAAAGTGATGACCAACTGATAATAAGTATCCCTAAGTTTAGAATCTTCCATATTTTTTACGGCATGTGAGTTATATCCCTCTGTGTGCTGCCTTTCTATGGAGTAGACATTACCTCCTTGCAGCTAGAGCAGGAAGAAGAACAGCAAAGCATTTTTCTGGGGGCCTAAGGGACCAGTCATTCATTCAGCAAATCCAAGATCTGTGGACAAAGAAATGTGAGGGGAGAAGTGGTCTTTTTTAAAAGCATTTTTTTAAAAAAAAGCTCAGTTTTATACTGCAAAAATATCCAGGCTCTCAAATGAGCACAAGTGCAAGTGCAACCCAAACCAGTCCAACCATCAAAACTCATTTAACCGTGAAGAGCTCTACTTGAACCAAAAATATGGCACTCCACTTTATACAATGCCTACTCCATTGACTGAAAATGCTACACAAGATGTCGTAGGTGAAGGGTAATTAAGCTGAGTCATCATTTCTTCTAAATTCTGGTACTCTGTTTTGCATCCTAAAACAACCTTTATTTGGATGACTAGTTTTGCACATCTGCCTATGCTGGGCACTCCAGCTCAGAGCACAGTGGGAAATAAGTCAGACACCAGACAGCATTTTTGGAGAGATACCCCTCTGTAAAGCTCATCTAGAAGCAATGCAAGTGCATAAACCACTACTCTAATAGAGTGCTTGAGAGATTAATTTTAAATGTTACGTCTTCCCCTCTCACGACACCGCAACGGAAGGTAATTGCTAGATGCGTCACAATCTTTTTTATCTTGGAAAACTTGGCATCAAGTCTCTATGGAAGGATGCAGAATAAAACAGTGCTGCTGTTGCTAAACAACTAGCAAAATAATAGTTAAAGCTAGAACTTATTGCTCCGGATTTAACTCGCAGAACCACACTGTTGTGTACAAACCGTTTATCTCCATTGATGCTCAGACATGATTGTCTCCTTGTGTCTAAACACACAAAATACAAGCGGCTATCTGTACAGTTTACAGTACTGAAACACATATATTTGAAAATGAAGTATAGATATGTTACTTTTCAAAGATACATGACTTTATAGCAGGGGTTTACCCAAACTTTTTTTTTTTTACAGCCACTTTAAAAATAGACAACAACTTCACTAGTATAGCTAAGTTACATCAAAGAAAGAATCGGTGTACTGGATGTGAAGAAGCTGGCCAATTCCCCAGGCTCCCAGATTTTTGTCTTTTGCTTTTGAGGAAACCCCTATACATAAATGAAAATAGTGTCTGAGTATATTCTTCAATGGTGGACTAAGCAGTTTCTTAAAACAAGACTTTAGCTTGCCATTCACTTCGGACTGCCTCGAAAATAAGATACACTACTGCTTAAAAGAACCATCGGAATGCTTCAGCGCTGGGAACAGGTGTTCTCTAAAAAAAAAGCAAGAAAACAAGTTAAGCTTTCTTTTGCAGCATTGGCATACTCCAGTTCTAGTTGTTCTTTTCCTTTACATTATATGCATACTTTCAGTTATCTAGGAACAGCATGATGCCTCACATTGCTTGACAATTAATAGAAACATCCTTCTCCAAACACACACCATTTTAGGATCACACGCGATACATCATACTCAGTATATAACACCTAATGTGCTGTCTTCTCCTTAGTTAACAAGTTAGTCATGAAAATGTAAACATTGCTAGAAAAAAGTATCTGGAAAACAGACAGTTGTACACTTTTAGAATAACTACACAGTTGTACAAATGGTTTCTGCCTGTGCCCTGGCATACTGGACACACCGTTATGGCTTGGTTGGGTTTGCAGGTTTAAACACATGCTTTGGCAAGACCACGTTCGTGTCAGGGGAATAGCAAAGGCATTGATCTGTCACTCAGAAAGTGTGCTGTGTCTACAGACACCTTGGGAACACAGGTCGGTGTTTTGAAACCTCAGGCCAGCTATCCCATTCCACGTTTAGGTTGCAATGCAGAAAGAATTTAAACACATCCTTGACTTCATTTCAGTGAGGGAAACACCTTGGGGTGCTGCCCAGATTGCCCATGTACTTTCTTTCACACATGTGCTGGACCTTGGCTTACACAGAAATAGTCTACTTGAAGAGTTGCTACCCTCCCTCCTTCCCCTGCCTGTTGCCCCCTGGAAATTATATCCACTTGCATTCAGGTGCCTCCATACACATTTGAGTACCAGCAAACTCCCTTCACAGCTTAAAATACCACATACATGAGAGGCTAAGGGGCTGAGCCTGCAAGGACTGTGTCACTTTTGTAAGGTACTTCTTATCCTCAGTTTCCTTCCGTTAAAAGATTGTAAAAGAGCCCTTGAGCCCCTGCATCTAGATCCACGTCTCTCCACGAGAACCAATGACTGCACTGTCCAAGGAAGCAAGAATGAGCCCTAAGATGACTCTGTATCAATCTGTCCAAGCTCACAAATACTTGTTTCATTAAGAACTACCCACAAATATTATTGCTACATCCAAAGAAATTCCCTTAAAAGCAAAACTCTGGAAATTTGCAAATAAATATTTGTAATGAAAAAGTTCTCATGGATTTTGCTGGTGTCAGATATAGATGCCATGCCTCTTTTTGAAAGAATTCTTTCTTTTTTGTTTTACTTTAAAATGTTTTCCTAGTTCTCTGGAAATACCAGAGATCAAAATAATTCTGCTGTGTCATTAGAAGTCTGCCCTGTTGTCAGTGCAATACCCACTCCCCCTCAGCGAATGTTATGCTTTAATAGATCTTCTGAAAATTAACTCCCAAAGACAATGAGTTTGTTTTTTGAATACAATCGCCCTGATCAGCATGAGTTTTCTTTGTGTTGGTAGTCCAAAAGTAGGAATTGCTCATATCCACCTCTACCAGACCCTGTTCTGCCCAGTTACATGAGTTGAGCATAAGCACAAGTAGTGACAAAGCACAGCAGCCCTCATCCCCAGGTACACCGAGGAAAGCTAATGCAATTGCTAGACCATCCACACCGGTCTTTGTGGGCTGTAAGATGGCTGCTGAGAGCAAGGTACACAGATTTATAATTTATAAAGAGGTTGGCTGCAGAAGAGGCTGGAGTTTGGAATGGCAGGAAATAATTGTATGACTAAACTGACCTCAAAAGAACAGTCAAACACGAAAATGTATTAAACTCAATAGATTGTCTTCACCTGAAAACTAAATGTAATATTCTGCTGTGGGTCCATCTGCCTGAACACAAAACCACAGCTAGACAGAGAGATTTGAAGACATAGTGACTGAGATGGCCTTTATTTATTTTCTTGCCACATCAGGTTGAGTTACTATCAGACGTTGTCATATCAGCTGGAAGTAAAGGTGTAATGTCTGATTAAAAGGTCATTCAGACCTTTAAATACACAGAATAGTATTTTTGCAGGGCAAAGCTGCGGTTTAATATGTGTGCTTTTGAAAAGCTGCAAGGTAAGGAATTTTTGCATCTGTGTACCAAGTTCAAATTAAAGATATACATTTACAATTAAATATCCATTGCATTAACTACCAATTTGGGAATGAATTATTAATCCATCCTTAAACAAAAAATGAAATCTTTTAAAATTGAATAGCTGGTTCAAGTTAAATCTAAACCAATTTATGTGATGAAATCCATAGATTTCACCACTCTAAGAATGAAGGTTATTTCCACACAAAGAGAGACCCTTCAATCCATTTAGAGGTTCAACACGTCAACATACAAGTTTAAGTGCAATGACCATCTACTGCCTGGCGGTATAAATCCAGCAGTCCCAGCTGGGGAATCAAACTCCCAGCAAGATTACAGCACATTTCTGGATCTCTGTGCTGCTGGTAGGGAATCATTATCCTGAGTGACAGGAAAGACAGATCCCCCTGGAAGCCTAGGAAGGGGCGGTGAGGAGCAGAACCAGAGTTGATCAGTGTGGTTTTGCTGCAAAAGCCTTCACTGATCGTGCTGGTGCAAATGCTGACAAATGGCAGGCTTGCTCTCAGGAGGATGCTCAAAAATCTGCAGCCCTGGCTTCTCCAAGGAGGTAATGCCATAAAGCATAGCACTTATCCCTACACAAACCTGCAATGAAATCACCTCCACACTTTCAAGCTCTCTATTCTGCTCCTACTTGCCAGCTTTCACCGCAAAAGGAGCAGCTCAAATATTTGAAATTTGAATTGTTGCCTTGGAAAATCAGTTTCACATAGGGGACTAAGCATGCTACATTTTTGGAGGAGGAAGTAAAAAAAGGCAAGAGAAACCAACAGAAAATCTCTTCAATTAAGCAACAATGGAAAAATCATACCTCCGTATCTGTCCTGGGTGCCCCAGAGGGAAATGTAAAAGCAGACCCTTGCTACATGCAACACATGAAAACAGCACACCGGCAGGTGATCAAAATTTCTCATCAAAGACTCTGTTTCAACACCTGTATTTTCACAGCAAAAGCACTCATTAAAGAATGATGTCTCCCACTGCCCCCTGGGATGCCAGACAGTAGGCTTTGCTCATCCAAGGGCTGCATGCCTGCCCAGCCCCGCCCTGCCCTGCCCTGCCCCATCCCTTGAGGAGCTAAAGCCTACCAAACCTGCCAGAGACTCTTCTCTCCTCAGCTCTCTAAGTCTCACAGCCAGCTGAAAGATATGATACAGAGAAGAGGAGTCAGGAGAATTGGCTGCTCCTGCTTGGGATGCTGTTGCTCAGGGTGCAGCCAAAATTCACAGCTACCTAATCAAGACTCACTGTAAGTCATCTGTATTATTATTTTCTGCAAGGCTAGGGAATCACTTGAGTTGCGGTGAACCACACTGAGAAATAAAATGGAATAATAAAATACATCAGAGCACTACATGATTATGACCTAATACTTTACCAATGTTAAAAGATGTTGCATTATGTAAGTATTCTTTGATGTTTGATCCATGAGCAAAAATCCTCCTCTCACTGAAGTAAACTCAGACATTGGCTACAGCAAATTATAAGCCAAATGCAGCACTCCTCATTCCTCTTCAGGAGCCCTGGCTGAAACAATCCAGCTCAAAAGAGGCCCTTTGGGAAGTATATTACAGCTGAGGGACATTGAACAAGATTTGCGCTACCTGACAGTCTTTACAGAGACCTACACAACCACAGAAATAGACAGCACCTTAATGAACCTCAAATTCACAGGGTAAATGAAATGTAACCAGTGGATTTCCCAAACCAGTGAGACTGGTGCTGGTGACATAGGGAAAACTGACCTTCCCAATATCTGCAGAGAACTGCACATAAACTTCTCAAGCTGGAACACAATCCCTTCGTGAAATGCCTTCCACAGGAGAAGCGGTTTGGCCCACTAAGTTATATAGATATATATGTCTCTATGTATATCTAAATATATCTATATATGTACATATAGTGACATATGATCAGACATTGAGAAATACGGTGCTCTATGGTGGCCAAAAATGTTCAGCTGGAATGTCCTGGCCCCTGCATGAAAAGCCATTTGGATCAATCAGTGGCCCAGCCCAGCAAACACTGACCACCACTGGCCATAAACAAGTGCCTGCATGCTTTCCTTACACTGTGCAAATACAGGCTATGCACCTAGTCAGTCCCACAGAACTCATGTGACCACCAGCAAGAAGGCAAACTGGCCTTTCCTCCATGTCACACCTTCTATTTCCAGTGCCACAAGCTAATTCATGTGTCAGTCAGTCACCCTGGAAATGACACCAGCACTGCTCATACACAAACAGCGCAGAATCTGGTGCAAATTCAAAACTCACTTTCCACCCCTAATATCCCTCTCTGGAAAGACTCTTCCACAGACAAGTGCTGGGCTGTCAGGCACACGTGGTGGTACAGACCCAGCCTCGTTGCTGGGATGGAGTTGCATGTCACACTATGACGTGCTAAAGTCCAGCAGAGCGATGCAATCTCCTGACCTGCAGAGCATCACAAACTCATAGAACGGCTTGGGTTGGAACGGTCATTAAAGATCATCTAGTTCAACCCTCCTTCCACGGGCAGGAACACCTTCCACTAGATCAGGCTGGTCAGAGCCCCATCCTATCTGGCCTTGAACACTTCCAGAGATGAGGCATCCACAACTTCTCTGGGCAGCCTGTTCCAGTGCCTCACCACCCTCACTGTAAGGAATTTCTTCCTAATATCTAATCTAAACCTACCTTCTTTCAATTTAAAGTCATTCCTTCTTTTCTTATCACTACATGCCCCTGTAAAAAGTCCTTTTCCAGCTTTCTTGTGGCCCCCCCTCTAGGTACTGAAAGGATCCTGAACCTCAGAATACCAGCATCTCCTGACCCACAGGAAGGTGGGTGGAAGTTACCATCTGTCCTGCACCATGCTGCTCTGCCACTGGTGAATGCAGTCTGGATATTGTCTCCACTCCCTACTTGCCTAAATACTAAGCCACACCAAGAGGAAAGCAGCCTTTCAAAGTATCTGCAACCCACTTTGTTCCACTCATAAATAAACATTACCTACAGCAATGACTTTGGGGAAAACCTCCTGCTGCTCAGATTCAGCTCACACAATCTCCTTGAATGTTTTTCTTCAGGCAAGGAGGCTTGGGGGCAAGAAACCAGTGTGTGAACTGCATCTCGTGGAGATGCAGAAGGAAAAGGTAGAACCCAGCACGTAGCACGTTTCTGCCAGCTGCTCCGCTCCCTGTCCTGGAGGAGTGCCAGGAGAGCCACCACAGTGACCTGACACTGAGGGGGCCAGTTGTGGCTGCAGGAGGATGAGTGGATGAGGCACTGCTCCTGCACATGTCTTGGCTCTGGCACATGTGCACAGCAGCTGGCACAGGAGAGCTCCACACAGGAACAGCCCTCACCTCGAACTCCTGGCATCCTCCCCGCCAGCTGCAGGCCCATGGGGGGGATGTGCTGCCCCAGCTCTGGATGAGGTGTGAAACAGTCCACCAAGCTGCCACTCCCCACAGCTGCCAAAATCCCTGGCTGCCCACCAACACTGCGCTCCTGCTCGCTGTACGTGTTATCAGGCAGTAACAGATGTCCTCTAATAACAAGCTTATTATTGGACTTAGCAGATAAAAAGGGACACGTACGCTGGGTCAGAAGCTTGGTGGTGAGTTGTATTCCACAGCCCACCTTAAAATATCTCTCCCCATACCTGAGCTACAGGCCTGTCTCCCTTCATACTAAGGATGAGATTTAACATTTATTTTAAAAGTCAGCTTTATTTACTCCAAGAGGAAACGCATCTGCGTGCTGGCAGTTATTTTTCCACTTGCGGTGCATGTCTCTCAGGCTGTATTTGAGACAAACCAGATTTAGAACATACCAGATTAGGAAACTCATTTGACTTTCTCTGCCGCCAGCTCCACTGAGTGAAAAGTAAACCTTTACCATGGGACATTGCAAATAGAAATTTCAAAAATGTACTCCTAAGTCAGGGTCATGGTTTGAAAACCTGGCTCCTCTGGAATAGCTCGCTCAGAGGTAACCTCAGGACATTTCAGTGGAGTCAAAGGATTTGTGCCAATGGCCACAGAGACCTGCCACTGAATGGCCAGATGCTGCCACTTGGACTCAGCAGCAGGTCGTAGTTCCCAGCCAAATCAATAGGATTAGTCAGAGAAGTAATGTGTTTCTCCACAGGAGAAAGAAGGAGCAAAGGTGTCCCTCATTTACATTCACTACACATCCTAGTTTAATTTATATATTAATTTTTTTTTCCACTTTATAGATGAGATTAAATTTTGGGGAATGGGTTTTTGATCTGAAAAAATGCATAATGCCATTGGGGAAAACAGATGGCAAACACAGATCAGAAATCATAAGGAACCCAGACTAATGCTGTCAAGGAAAAACAGCTCAGTCCCAGGAAATGTTAGTGACGGAGCCCCTCTCCATGCCAGCGAGCAACTACACTATCTTTCAGTGGAGCAGCTCTCACGCTCTGCTCCACCATCCTTAACATCCCCGGGAGTCAGCTCCAGGCGCTAAGCATCCCAACAACGCATGGAGGTTGGCATCGCCCCCTAGAAAGGAACACACCTCCTCTCCCCCTTCTCTCCCAGGCTGGGAGTAACTGGCTGCGGTCTCCTTTCCAGCACACTCCCTCCCTTGTGCCAGTGCAGCTCTTTTGGCCAGCAAGCCGTGGGACGGAGCCAAGTCTCCACCTCTGCCGTCCCGCTCGCTCCCATGGGAGGCGGCCGGCTTGGCCGCAGGCTTCCCCGTGCCTGGCATCCTGCACGCGGGGCTGGCAGCGGCGGGGAAGCCGGGGTCGGGAACTCCTCCTGCCGTCTGCTACCCTGCAGCTGAGTTCCAGCTGGCCACGCTCCGGACTCAGGCAGGGAATCCTAATGGCTTTCTGGCAAAGGCAGCGGGAAAGATATTAGAGGTTTGGCTTTTCAGTTTAGGGGTGTCCCACATCTCACTTGCAAAGGGATTCACGTTTCTTTCCTTATTTCTACATCCTCTCAAGCAGTTCATGCAGTTCATGCAGGTTTTTTTAGCTATCCCTATACCTGAGGGATAGCTGAAAAAGTCTCTGTACTGGAGACCTGCTAAGTCTGCTAGAGTGCCNCTCTCAAGCAGTTCATGCAGTTTTTTTCAGCTATCCCTATACCTGCTAAGTCTGCTAGAGTGCCTACTTGGCTTATGCGACTATTTTGCTTTTCTTAATTTATTATTTGCGTTCCAACAGCATAGGAAAGCCTAAGGCAGAATGAGGGATTGTTTCTGTTGGTTCTGCCTGCCTGGCCTCTCAACTAGTAGGTCTGGCCTGTCTCCTGCTTTTTCAGGAATGGGAAAGGGCTCATACAAGCTTTAACAGCGTTACTTCAGAGCCAAAACTGATGTTAACCAGGTCAAAAAAGCTGTCACTCAGTGCTCCCATACTGACTGTGGGAATTAGTAACAAATAGTCGAATGTTTTATTACCATAAAACAAAAAGCTCTGTTACTGAGAAAAGTTTTATAGAGAAATTCTTGGGCACAGATTTGTTACTACCATGCAACATAAAAACCAAGACCCTACAATTAAAAAGACAGTAAAAATTAAATACCACACCAGTGCTCAGCTTCTGCTTTTGCCTAGGACCTGGCTGGCTACTTCTGCTGACTTCTCTGTCAGACATTATCACTAGAAGTGTGCCTGCCTCTTGCAATGGATGTACCATGTGCATACACCTCCCCCTCTCTCTCATGCACACACTGCCATTCACCTTCTCCCTAATCAAATCTCTGTGAAGACTATCCATCAGTCCCTATCATTTATCCTTCACACACACACACCAGCTCACAAAACAGAATTATTCTTGTTAACATTCATTCCATTAATGAGAAATCCCTTTTGGTTCATCATCCAGTGGTACAAGTCTTTGCACTCAGAGGCTGACATCTCTATCATCCTCCAAACTGCTGCCCTGGGGTACAGTAATCTCTTACAGACTGGTCTCCAAGCAGAGGGGAGGCACGTTTCTTAGTACTAAACCTAAATTTAAATCTCTTTCCCCTAGAGCTGCTGGGGCTTCAGTATCTTTTCCTCCTGCATGGAACCTAAAATTGGCTATGATGCCTCATTGGTTAGCTAACTGCTTCTGTCCTTTGGGATTTTTCATATGCTGTTGATAAAAGAGGCAGTGAAAAATACATCCATTAAATTCTTGGTCTCTGCTTGCTTGTCTCTTTTTCTGCAAAGCTTGCAAAAAAAAAAAAAAGGTGAGAGAAAAAGAAATACAGAAATACCTTCACTCAAATGCAGCACTTGGAATTTGGGCTAAGGAGTATAATCAGCCAATGCCTAAGACTCATCACAGGTGCCAGCTTGGCTCTCTTGCAGCCAAACATCAAGGTGAGCACCATGTATTGTCTGATTGGATGCAGGAAGAGGAGTAGGAACACAAACTCATATAGTAGGTCACCACAATTCCTTACTGGCAAGGAAAATGTTAAAAGATTGTAAATGGTTCTCAACCCCATTCATTCTCGGGTGTGTCTTCTGAAATTTTCAAGGATGACAATTAAGACACATCTCAGTAATTATTTTCATGACAATGTCATTTCCAGGACTTTGACCTCTAATTTACTTTACATCAGCTTCCAAGCAACCAGCCAACCGTATCACCACTTCCCAGGGCTCAGATGAACTGGTGATTTAGAGAGCAGGTTCTACATCATTACTAAGACGGTGTCGAGTCCTCTCCCACCCCCTCCCATGTGGGTCATACCCACAACCCTTCCAAATATATTTTTCTCCTCTTTTGTTCACTCTAAAATCAAAATCCTTTGACTGATACTACTCACTTTGGAGATCACATATTTAACAACATATACTCCTTGCCTCTCTTTCTCATTTTTCACCTCTTTAATTCCCTCACAATAATCATGCTCTGCCCTCCTTGTACCTTCTACACAGATGCCCAGGGTTCTTCAGCTCTGTTCCTAGCCTGTAACTGCCAAGGTTGCTGCATCCACTCTGCATCCCCACCCAGCAGTTAGGATGTGCAGAAGGACAGATGTTACTGAACTGCAGTTGTTTTGGGGTATTTCTTTCACGACAGTGGAGCAAATTCTTTGAGTTAACATAGTGTACACTGATGTGCTGTCACCATGCTCCAGATTTCCTAGGACACACAGTGCACACCACCAAAGAAAACTCTAAGACCAAGAAGTCCTTGCGCAACAAATAATCATTTTCAGCCTTCCATTTGCAAGCTTCTCCTCTCCCTTTCACACTTTTTGGCTTTCCTGTATGTACTCCTTTATCATTTCCTTAGCCCTTGAACAACTTTTTTGGGTTATGCAACTCTGCCTAGAACAAATGCTCACCCTAATATCTAAATTCTCTCCATAAATTCTAGTCAATTTTAAAAAAATAATTAATTAAAGAAACTGGTTTACCCTAACAACAAGGGCACGTGAAAAGCTCTGCTCATGCTCACCAAGGTCCATTTCATCTGTACAAGTGCTAGGAAGATGGTTACTGGTGAGCTCTTAGAATCATAGAATAAGATGGGTTGGAAAGGACCTCTGAGATCATCAACCCCAACCCTTGATCCACTACTACTGCAGTTACTAGACTATGGCACTAAGTGCCACATCCAGTCTCTTCTTGAATACCTCCAGGGACAGAGAATCCACCCCCTCTCTGGGCAGCCCATTCCAGTGCCTGATTACTCTCTCTGTAAAGAATTTCCTCCTGATAGCTAACCTAAACCTCCCCTGGCAGAGCTTAAGACCGTGCCGTCTTATCTTGTCTTCAACTGCCTCACCTGAATTACTAATGGTAAACCTGCTCACAGCAGCCCTACCATTGTGCCCTTCAGTGCTCAGTCAGTCTGTGCCATGGTAACTGACTTACCCCTATGGAGGACCAGGCACCCCTTCACTGAGGCTTCACCCATTATAAACAACCCTCAGTCACTTTTGTGTCCTCCTCTGTTTGAGCACTCTGCAGCTCTTCTTTCCTCCTCTTCTGTCCTCATCTTAATTGATATCCATCCTGAGTTCCCTTGGATTCCCCACCATTTTCCAGTGTTTATTAAGTTCCTCCTTCCACCTCAAATTTTATTACTGCTTCTCCACTTCCTAAACCACTGAATAACCTCTCTCATCTCTGTACAAATAACTCCTAGTCAAATGAAGTCTGATACCAGCTAGTGGGGATCCTATATAAAAGTACAACAGACACCACGACCACAGCAGTGTGGAATAGAAATAAATACTCTCCTGAGACAGGAGAGGTGCGAAGTTTTCAAATGCCCAACACTTCTGAAACTGAGATAAAGGAAAACACTGAGTAAAGCAGGGGAAAGAATAAGACCCTATGGTGAGTAAGGGGAAGGCACTTGATGAGTATGCTGCCTGACAAGAACACAGTATCCAGCATGACCCAGGCTGCTTTTATTCCTTTTATGTTCTCATAACTCACTTGGCACCAGAGTGTCTGGTTAAATAAGAAGGAATGGAGAAACTCTGGAAAACTGCAAAAAAATTAAACAGGCTTCGCGCATACCTGGCTACGCATTTTTATAGTGTTAATTAAGCGGATGCCTAGGAGTTCCAGGGAGGAGAAAATATTTCCCATAATGTCTGAGAGTAGAAGTTAACAAGCCTGCTGGGATCTTTTTAGCCCCTGCAGAGCTAAGGCTTCAACATTATTAAATGGCTGTCACATCTAAAGTATGGTGCAACATAACTCAACGCACAACAGAAAGCGCAGGATGCTGAAATGGGGGATGACTTCAGATTACACCACAGAGTAATGCAGGACAGGTGTTTGCATGTGACTGAACAAGATAAGACTGTGGAAAACAATAAAGGTACCCAAAAGAAGAGAGAAGACAGACATAGCAGTATGGGCTCCCAAACAGCAAAAGAAGTGTCAAATGAAGCCGCATGCTTCAAGACATTGTGGTTCAGTACGATCATTCAAGTAGATGAGCTATCAAAGATACAGACACTACAGAAGCAGAGAAGCAGTTTCTCTGGATGGTGGTACTCCTCAGAAGACATGGTGTCTGCTGCCAATTTTTAAGAATGTAGTCAGTGACTTGGGAATTGTTAGCAACCAAGGCCAAGTCCTAGAGACTTTTTTACGGTGACATGAGTTACTTTCTTATTGCTCCTAACTCACATGGGTACATCCACAAAGCTCATCTTGAAGCCTTTCCCTCTGCAATTGACAGCCATTTCCCATTGCAACCAGCAATCAAAAGGACTATGCTACGTTTGATGAGTCTTTAAAGCGTATAGTCTAGGTTTGCCTGCTTAGAATTACTTGACCAAGCCTAACCCTGACAATATGTGCATGTTAAGAGGTGGAAGACTACTAGTTTTCTTTTTAACAATATAAATTTTTAGGATATCTGGAAAGGACCTGTTCTCAGTCATTGCCATGTATCACAAGCATGACACAGCATACAGAAATTAGTATCAATCTTTTGTTTAACTCTCTAGAATACATTCATTTTAAAACCAGAAGCACAGCACCAGGATGTTGGTTTCTGACCAAAAAAAGTTTCTGTCCCCTCTTTCTTTCCTCAGTACAAAGGGATTGATTTCTGACATCCCAATTCATTCTCCAAGTAAGCAATGTCTTCCCTAACTTCAGTAAATGTGCACTTATCAAATATCAAACATGGAATGTGGACCCAATACCCAGTAATACAAATATACATGAACAGGCAGACAAAAATTGAGACTGTTCCTTACTGTTAACCACTCCTAAATAATGGTATATAACATGGCATTCACATATCTACCAGCTTAAATGAGTCTCCCTATATGAATGAGGCATGATGTGTACAGTCTACATTTTGTAGAAACGCAGAATTGGAAAGATTTTCCAAACATCCAAACATCCATGTAGTTGCCGTAGGACTCCAAGTCATGATGGTTCTATGCACCTCTAACTGAAATACCTAGTTAAAAGTGACCTAGATGATTTGGGGTGGTGGGAAAAAAAAAAGAAAAAAGATACTTATGCTAATTACTGCTCAAAAAACGTGCCCAAACTGCCCTCATTCATCGTCTTTCTCATGGCACATGCATCTTGCCCAGCCTAAACAATACAAAAAGACTTCACTAAGTCAGCTTAAAAAAACCAGACTAACTGATCAGTCGTGACACTGAAACCCAGAGTATGGTGCAGAATCCTGAGACCCCAGTTACATAAACTATACTAGTACTTTGCAAAACGTGCAAAGAATTATTTAGTGCAATCAAAATGCAAAACCCCCATAACCAGTTAATCTCTCTTACCATACAGACAATTTCACTGGTAAACAATCATAGTTCAATGATTTAAAACAAGCAATTTCCAATGCAAGTAGAAACCAGTGTTTGTATCAAAGAGACTGTGAAGTCCTTGACTGGCCTCAAATTTTGCAGAATTCAGTTCAGCACCAAATCCCACCACTAAGAGATTTTCTTAGGCAGGAGAGACTTAGTTTTTGCCCCCCTTTAACAAACTATACCATACCAAGCAGTAATTTATATTCTAAATTGAATGGTACTGTCATGGGGTTTGGGCATTTCCTCTGCTTTGCAAGTATCACACGAAGAAAGGGAAGCAACAGCATGCGAAACAGTAAACCAGACAACACCCAACTCCGTTTCAGAGGAAATCACCTGCACTCAGTGATTTGCCAGAACTGTAAGGAGACCAAAAGCTCGAGTACTCTGGGCTCTAAACATCTTCCTCCATCCCATGTCTCCCAACAACCGCAGTGCACTCCTACCTTGCAAGATGTGATCCTAAGACATAAGGTCAATTAGCTTCAACGAGATTTCCGAGCAGCAGAGAGCAGGCATCACTGAGACAAGATGCTTGCACCTGCTCTGGTCTCTGCTGGAGGTGGCAGTAGGTATTGTCCCCAAGAACCTCCAGAGAACAAAAGGAAAATTCATCATTGAAGGTATGTTTAACCCAGACATGCAAAAAAACCATGGCAAGGCACTCAATAAAGGTCAGATCTTGTTCTGCTTCTCACTTCCCCCACTCCCTGGCCACACCATCATGTGTTGGAAGCCCCAACCAAAAGTTTCAGAGTCAAGGGCTCTCATATGGTGCTAGCAACCACTTCCAGCGCCAGGCACACTCCCTGCAGGCTCAGGCCTGGAAACAGAAAAACAAGAGCACCCTTGGCAGAGCACAAGGGGCATGAACGAGAAAGAAAGAAGAGAAAAAAAGAGGACTCAGGGTCCGTCAGGTCTTTGCAGCCAGTTCCAATGTGACTTGCGCTCAACACAGACTGTGGTTCTTGCTCCAGCTGTAAATGCCCAGGAACAAGGACTGCTTTTTTGCTCTTCTGCACAGTGTTTAACACATGCACACGGGGAGACTCGGTCAGATGGAGGGCTACAAGGCAGCGGCAGGCAGGAGAGACAGACTGTCATACAGCAACATTGCTGATGCTAAATGATGGACAGCAATGCAGGCTACAAGGTGGTCTTTCTTTCCACCTTCCAGTTAGCCAGTTGGATCGTGTTAGCCACCTGCTCCTTATCAAACTTTATAGTTCTCCCTCACACTACTCAATTCCATCATGCCGTCACTGAACTCGTGCATGTAATTTAAAGCTAGATAGACGGCAGGGAAATTGCTTCCTCTGAGGCCCCTACTAATTGACCCCTATCCACAAAGCTCAGCAGTCTTCCCTTAACGCGCTCACACGCGCTACCGCAACACGAAGTGCAAGTTCGGAGGTTGCCAGCGCAGCCTCTCTCCCCTGTGGCAATGCCATATGGTGTTAAGATTTTCAGGATCAGACGCCACTCCTGCTGAAATCAATCATCACAACCTATCCCTGGAGAAGGCCATCTCAAACTCACACTGGCTTGAAATGCAACTCAGCGAGGTGCCTCAGATTTGGAGGCTAGTATCGACTATATCAGGTTGGTATGCAAACATTCACTTTAAGAGTGCACATATCAATTAGCTGGGCTGTTATGAAGAAAGCAAGTGGTACCAGCTATGATGACAGCATGTCTAAACAGATAATAGTTCACTTTTGGGCAGGACCCTTCAGCCCCTCCAATGCAAGTCAGCCTCTCTGCCTGAATTTGTTGCCATGCTAATGAAAATGAGGAGCGGGACAAATGAGATTCATATGCTGAATGGAGGTGGTTCACTTCAAAGAGAGGGGGATGTAAACTATCGTCAGGCTCCTAATCTTCATAACCTGCAGCAGAAGTTATAGACACATACACCAATCAAGTAGTCTCTATGGGTAAATAAAGATTATGTCTCTTTAAACCGACTGTAAATCTGAATGAACACAGAATATACATACACAAGTAGGCAGCGTGCAACGTGACGTCAATCTTATTTTTATAGATTTATTATTGCCGTACATAAAATTTCCTAGTAATAATAACATTCTATGAAAAATACTAGAGCATTGGGACACTTTTAATATGAAAACAGTACAAGAAAAGTAGGAAAAAATAATTCAAATGTTTTAAAAAAAATGCTGGGTGAGAAGCATTCCATTAAAAATGTGAGGGTCGGGGACTAGAAAGTATTCATGTGAATCTGTCTTCAACTCCATGTACTAACTTTGAGAGTTATATCCTATGCCTTCATTGCACCAGTAGAAGAGACTTAAAGGAAAAAGAGAGAAATGGTTTTCATGGGATCAGCCAGTTTAATGTTTATTGGTATTATTCTCATTTTTCATTTATTTTGTTTTTAAACACAGTCCCACCCCTTGTCTTAAATCACCCCTGCACTTCCCGCCACTATCGAGCACAATTCACAGATCTTACAGGTGTGTAGTGGAATGTGAACCCCTCAATCCTTGATGCATTTCCATGGGACTGTTCCTACCGCGGTGCCAGGGGATCACCTACACAGAGTGGGGGCTTCCCCAGAACACAGGCCAAATGAGTCACTCCAGCAGCTCACTCCGCAGAGAGACTTGCCCTTGCCCACCCCTCAACACCAACGCTGCTGCTGCAGTGCCCTCATGTAGGCCCTGTCACTCTCTGACACCCTTCCAGCTGGTGGCCCTACGGCCAGAGCACTGCTGCTGCACTTGTGCTGTAGGCAGCCCTGCTGTCGCTCTTTATTAGGTAATTTATTTTTTTAAAAAAGAACAAGAAAGAAGACATAAGGAAAACAACCATAGAGGAAAGTTACTCTTCCTCTCCTACTGACAAACTGCATTTCTGTAAAGAAATCAGCCACACCCCGTGACAAAAGTTTGTGATGGGCCACGACCTGCAGAGAAGTGACGCCTTACTGACATCTCCACAGCTGGAAAGAGAAACCTGTTTCCTTCCAGTGACAGTACAGCAGCAGAGGAGCTTTTGTGTTTGCATATCTGATGGAGCACAAATAGGAGAGAGTGAGTAGGGGAGAGAATGAAGAAAAGAAGTGAAGGCAGGTGGTTATGAGAGCACACAAGTGGCTAATTAAACCACAGGTTTTACTAGTCACAGTGGTTAAACAATTTTAACAGGCGGCATTCTCATAACACGCCTGAAAAGTTTTTACGCTGTAGAACACCTTTGTCAGGAGTGAGGAAGTTCTGGAAATGTGCTCAGAGATGCACACAAACCCATAGGAAGATCTGATAACGTACACATTTTTTCCAGAGATAGCTCACTTTCTGCACAAATCGATAAGCCATCAGAACCTATCATTTATCACAAACATTAAATCCCATCAGCATCCTGGTTTGCAAGCCTAATAAGGGAACCTGGCACACAAAGGCACACACACTACTGGGTGGTATTCGGAGGATTCTCCATGCCTCTGACTCAGAGTAAGTCTCTTTTAGGCTGTACTCAGCATTATAATCCATCATTAACAGATTGGGGCATTGAGTATCTTTGTTGCAAACTTGCTACAAAAGTAACAAAGGCATATTATTGAGGAAAACGAGAGTTGGAAACGCAATCTAGTTTCTATCCCCTGGGAAGTCCATCCTGGTTTTTGCATTAGCGATGCTGGGTCACCATACATTCACAAAAAAGAGCTAAAAGGAGGGAGAGCTATGAATCAAACTTTCAGCAAGGACAGTTCACTCTTGAAAAAACGTATTAATTAGTTGTTTTGATGAGGCTGGTTAGGAAAGAGTTAATGGTATCAGCCAAATGTCAGTTAAACCCCCAAATGCTCCTTTGTCCCATGGCAGTGTCAATATCAACACCATTATCTCCATTTATTTAACACAGAACAAATTAATTGGCTCTTAGTGTTTCTTTTTCCCTGAAATCCCTCATCCCACCTCTTCATGGAGAGAACTCCTGCAAGCAATGAGCAAGGGAATAAACCGCTCTGCAAACATGCACAGGCACACACAAACACACACACACACACACACAGGGAAGTTGCAATTTCTCACTTAGTTTCTGATTTCTGTGACTACAAATCTTGGTGTCACCCGGCATACACTACTCCTCTGTACTAAATCCATCATCCTCGACACCTTCAAATGCATCCGATATGTGCATCTAACCAGCAACACTATAATTTTAATAATGACAAGGGATTAAGTGTGATTACTAGTCTTTTCTCTCACTTGTTTCCTCCCCCTAACGATACCATCCAATTGCCGTTTTCCTCACGGATGTGTATTCTGGTTCCCATTGTCTGTCGTATTCAATACATTAACAGAAATGTCTGCGACATGGGATCTGCCTGTCTCTCCTACATCTAGCAAACCTGAAAACCTGTTGTTACAGCTTTGGGGAGCACAATACATTGTCAGTTCCGAGGACACGTCGTAAAAATAACCGTACATGCAGTTCAGTGAGAAATCAGTTCAGTCACACCTGTGCTATTCTTCCATTGTGTTTAATACACCACGAACAGGTTATTTCGTAAAAGACATTGCCAAAGAGATCACTTGGGCACGTTTCACCGACTACCAGGCTCTATGGCCAGTTGTCTGTCTGGGACAAACAGCTACCAGCCAACCTGGAGATGAACTCGCCATCGCTTTCCCCTGAACTTCTGACAGCGAGAGCCGGGCGTTCTGCTAAAACTTTCCCTTTCCCACCTCCCCGTCCCTACAAACCTCCCCGAATCGTCATTATTGCCGTTAATTAAAAAAAANGGCACGTTTCACCGACTACCAGGCTCTATGGCCAGTTGTCTGTCTGGGACAAACAGCTACCAGCCAACCTGGAGATGAACTCGCCATCGCTTTCCCCTGAACTTCTGACAGCGAGAGCCAGGCGTTCTGCTAAAACTTTCCCTTTCCCACCTCCCCGTCCCTACAAACCTCCCCGAATCGTCATTATTGCCGTTAATTAAAAAAAA
>VYXB01009668.1:94006-147220 GCA_013397135.1 Pachyramphus minor
GAGGGGAGGGGGCGGTGGCGGCGGGCAGGGCGCGCCCCGCCGCGCTGCGCCCTGTCACCCTCCCCGCGGGCGGGCGGGGAACTGCCGGCAAAGTTTGTGCCCCGGGAAGTTTGCGAAGGGGAGCTGGGGGTCCAGCTCCTCCTGGCCCAGCCCGGCAGGCTGGAGCGGGAGGCCGCTGCCCCGGTCAGCATGGCATTTTTCAGGAGCGT
Source organism: Pachyramphus minor (assembly GCA_013397135.1). Classification (NCBI taxonomy): domain Eukaryota; kingdom Metazoa; phylum Chordata; class Aves; order Passeriformes; family Tyrannidae; genus Pachyramphus; species Pachyramphus minor. The sequence continues at coordinate 94,216 of VYXB01009668.1, forward strand.
CTGCGTGTCGCTAATGACTACCGCCCCCTCGCATGCTATTAGCTTTTTATTTCAGACGCCTAAGGTGCTGCAGGTTTCAGGCGTATTTAGGCGAATTGGAGACAGCTGAAACGTAGATGTTACACAAGTGTCTCGAAACTCACTGGAAGCGCTTTCCCCACATTTGCCCTTTGCTTGTGCGAGAGCCCAGGAGGTGCAGGGCCCCTGTCTGGGCAGGCCACACATACCCCACACCTGAACTGCCAACGTTATAACGCTTTTTCTCAACAAACAACTGATGTACAGAGATTGCATGCAAACACACAGCAGATCCTTAACGAATTTCAACAAACTATTAAAAAAAAACCAACCAAGCCCACCTGCCTTCCCCAGAGTCCTTGCAAGCACAATAAGGAGCCTATATTCACCCAATAAGTTATGCGTTGCAAGTTCTTCATCCAGCTCTCTTGGAGCGAGCAATGGCACTTATGGAGCCGTTGCTGCAGCCCGGTGCTGGCAGTGTGGGCACTAAGCAGTTAAGAAATGGATGTTTCTGCCAGGAAAATCATTTTAGCCATTTGTAAATTACAGAAGAAGAAGGGAAAATTGTACCGTTTCACTGGCTTTATATGTAAGTGAAGGATTTATGTGCAGACTGAAGTTTTATTTCCTTCCTCTCCAATCTGAATTCAAGCTTTGGGTGCTCAGCACCAGGGAATTACCCACAGGAAAGCGCTGCAGGAACATTTTCCCAGGAGCAGCAGGATGAGATGGATTTGAGCAGTGGAATCTGGCAAGGACCAGCAGCCTTGTGGTTAGTGCTCCAACAAGTGATACCGACTGGCACAGGAGAGGGACAGTTAATGGTCAATCAGGCACATTGCATATCTGCAAGAAGTCGTGCTCCTGGCCATTATGTTATGGATTGGTACGCTTTATTTGGAACCAGTACAGTTTATCAAACTAATTAGCTGCTTTCAAACCAAACGGTATGAATTTTAAAATACCCCCAAACATGGATTTACATAATAAAGTGTAACCTCCCGACTAGCAAACGTCATCCTTTATGACAGGTCTGCTGCCTTTTTCAAAGTCTTTTCTGTTTTGATACATTTTAAAACAAACTTATTGGGTGGGGGGCTGGGAGGGAGAATACAAATGAGGGGAAACAGTGTTTCAGTAATGTCACAAAGTGACAAAAAACAAGAGCTTTTTCTGTTGAGGTTCATTCCCTACCACTTTTCTCCCAAATTAGTTGTCAAAAGCCATATGCAATACTCCAAACACTGAGGACGTTTTTCAAACACAGACTTCTCCTGAACTCCAAACTTCCTTTAATCACAACCTGTGTCTCACTTAACTAATCCTTTCCAAGTTAATTTATTACTCTTGAAGGAGTTACATTTTTAATAAGCTAAAAGAGGAAAAGGAGAAAACTCTGATAATTTTTCTCATGCATAAGGAAGACCATTTCATGTATTTTTTAATTGTCATGTGAATTAAATTGCAGTGCTATATATAACCTTTCTGCTCCAGCCTGGAAACTTGTACACTTTTTTGGTGTTGCAGAAGAAGTGTGGAATCCAATCCAAATGGATTTTCTCTGAAATCTTTTTGCTTAGTAGAGTTTGGGGGGGTTTGTTTGCTTGCTTGGTTGGGGGGTGTTATTGGGGTTTTTCTGTTTGTTTTCTTTGTTTGTGTGTGTGTGCGTGCATGTGTTTTTGTTTTGTCTTCAGATACAAATTTGTTTTATCCTGCATTCTGCCCTGAGCCTGGGAGCCAAGGAGGACTATAAGAGTGGAAAATGTACAGGTGTTTATCAGTGAGGTAGCCAACCTTCCAGCTACAACTATCTCTTGATGAGTCCTGAGAAAACAACTCCAGATTGTCCTTTTCACCATAAGCACTGCTTTGATGGGAGAGACAGAAAGTTAAAAATTACAGACTCTGTTTTTCATTCAGAAACCATTCCTATTTCATTTTTAGCAGGAATGTAGATAGAGGAGTATGTTGTAACATTAGCAACATGGGAACTGCCCTGCCATTGAGCTTCTTCTGAAAGAAAGTTGAAGAAAAAAAAAAAAAAGAAACAAACTGAAATTTGCTTTCAGTTCTTGTTCATTCTGTTATTGACTCTAGCTTGTATCTGCCAACTGGTCACTGTAAACCTACCCTGCTCCATTAAGTATTATAAGCACTAGAATTAGAAAAAGGAGGCAAAGCCAGCCCTTGGGGAATGCAGCACTTCCTTATAGACTGCTAGCCAGTTTGGGGTGTTTTTTTTCTAATTTTATTACTCTTTCTTTTTGTGTGTTGTTTTTCTAGGGCTCCCAAAGCCCACAGATACACTGTCAGGGTTAAACTCTGTCGTTGTGTTTGGGTTTCCTTCTCCTGGGGCCAAGAGCTCTAAAAATGTCCCAAACCACATGCGCTGTGACTGTGCCTCTCCTCTGGGAGGTCTATATGGCACATGTCCTGAGCAGGCTAACCTGGGATGTGGGCCTCTGCTACAGAAGAACTATGGATGGGGACTGGAAAAGCAGCTGCCACTGCTCCCCTCACTTTTTCACTAGGAAATCTCCTGCCTTGCAATGGAAGTGGTAGGTTTTCATTCAGGACCATGTGCCTTTACCTGCCAGCTCTGCCTGCGCCTAACCCCTTGATGAAAATGGAAACAGTGGCTCAGCTGTTTTCTACCCTCGAGAAGAAACACATTTCTGGCACAGACTTTTTTTTTAGCACCAGTCTTGTGGGCACTCTGAATACATGGTCCTTCTCTGCTGAGACAGGGGCAAATTGAAGAACAGACGCAGATCTTTTCTCAAAATTCCCAAACCAAGTTCTTTTTTGTTTCTTTGGTGCAAGAAACACATGAAAACATATGGAAATTTCTTGTACACCATCCACAGCAATAAAAGCACACCTGCACCCCATTGCCTGGAATCCATCATAACTCTTTTACATCCTTTGAGCTACAAATTATTTCATGGATTCTCTGGGATCTGGGCTTCAATCTGATCTGAAAGCTATCTGTTTGCACTGCCATGATACCAAAGCCAGCTTCTCCTTCTCATGGTTGTGGCCAGATACCTCATGTTCACTCCCTCATACCTACCCCTGCTGCTTTCCACACATGCAGCCCATCCCAGCTCTCTGAGGAAGGGGGGACACCTCGCTATTTGTCAGCTGTGGAGCGCTCACATCAGTAAAGGCAAAGTCCAGGCACAAACTAGTTTTTGTGTGCTGCAAGAAAAGACACTCAAGAACTATCAAGCACTATCTGCCAGCAAAAATCAGGATAAACCCATCCATTAGGAAGCCTCTCTTTCACATTACTGAAAACTGCACTCCTTACTTTTGTTTGAAAGGAAATGCAGCAATTATCCCTATTACAGACACCTACAAATATTTACTTAAATTACATAGCAGAGGGATTTTTTTAAAAGTTATCACAGCTTAAACATTCCCATCACTTTGAATCTGGTTTGATTCTGTGTCAGGTACAGCCGCTTTCCTGATGCTTCCTAGGCAAGATTCCAGATCGCTGATCTCCAATTATGCCGACTCCCAGAGGGCTCGATCTGTCACTGATGTAAGTCAACGTGCAGCTCTGCATTTGATAGGATGCTGCCAGATGAGAAACAGCAGTGCCCAGGAAAACAAAACCCACGGTGATCCTCATACTGTTGATATCAGGATCCTGACAGTACAAAGAAGGGGAGTTCTGAAACTTGGGTCCAAAGAGCTGGCTACCACCTGGATTTGTTTAGACCACCTCAGTATCTCCAGGTGTCTCTCCTCTGTGACTGACAGCCCACGCTTTGGTGCCACAGTTTCATTTCTTTATGGTTCTTAAAAACTGCCCTTCATTGGAGAGGGGCTGGAGTGGCTTTTACCCTGTGAATGCTGTATGAATCTAAATGTCAAACCAGAGATGTCATGCCAGCAGCTATCAAGGGGGTTTAGAATAAGCACTCGCTGGCCAGTAGACAGTAAGCATGGACTTGTTCACCTAATCAGCTTTTGGGCTCCTCAGTGCTAAGGCTGTATTCTGTTTTTGTCAAATGGCATTGTACCAACACTCCTCTGGGGCAGCTACTCAGAAAGTGTATTTGTTCTTTCAGGGCTTGCATGTCCCAAAAAAACATGTGAGAAAGGTTTGAATCATTGCACCTAGTTGAGGATGGCTGACAGTTTTTCTTTCCTTTCGGGCCCTATTTTCAGATACTTCTCAATTTGTCAAGTTTCACCTCTTTAAACTAAAAGTTCACTGTTTGAGAGGTATGCAGTCTCTAAAACCATTCAGCTGGTTTCCAGACTTCATTCTTAACTAACACATTTCTGTGCTAAAATAATAACTGTTTAAGAACAACTTTTCTAAGGAGCTGTAATGCCTTTAAATGTTTAAAACGTTTAAAATTTGATCATTGTGAACATACCTCATTCGGTCAAATTGCACAAATTTCTGAGCTATAAAAAAGAAATCTTAGTTCACACACAGGAATTGTTAGAAGTGCAAGGGGGAAAAACTTTCTGAAATGTCTCTTTTTGGCTGATCTTTGAAAAAGATTCCCTCAGTAAACACATTCCCTGTACTGGAACTGCTAAGTGATCTGACAGTAGCAAAAGGTCAGCATCAGCCACAGAGCATCCAAATTTAGTGATCTCTCTTACCAAATTATCAAAACACAGATGATCCCACTTCTAGAATATGGAGACTTGTTGATGCTTGAGAAGTACATAGGTATCGCAGAGAGAACCTGTAAAAATTTTTGAATATGGAAGCTTAGAGTTGGGCAAACTGTATGAAGGATGAAAAGACTGAGGGTGAGAAGGGACCACGGACTAAATAAGGAAACAATCCTGTGGGGAGACTAGTATGCCATCAGGCATATGTACCAAGCTGGTAGAATAAGGATTGCGTGGATAAACTCAATAGGGCATCTCCTAGCTTTTGAGCCCTTCAGTCTTTGACTTTTGCAAAGATTCTAGAGGATTCTATACCCTGGGCTTGGCTGCCTTCTGAATTGTGGTACTCATCTTGTAAGTGACAGGTTTTGCTTTACCTCTGTATGTAAGTTTTTGATGAGATAGTTCCATCTGCACATTTAATAAATCGGGGAGAGTAAAGACTTAATTAGAAAGCAGAGTTTCGTCAATTTAACACCATCCTCAGATGAATTATGGTCATCTTGTGCCAGATTTTCATATCTCTGTGATCAAACACCTCTGGTAGATAATAGCAATGAGAAACCAAGCTCATACCACCAAGCCATGACTTTGGCCCTGGGACACCCAGGGTAGCTACATCAAGCATCCATGTTCTATTAGTCTGAGAGAGCATCCAAAACCAAAACAGTAAGTACAGCAAACTTTTTTACTACCTCATAAAACAACAAAAGAAAACAGTAGTAGCTGCTTCAGTTAATTTCTATAGGAAGAGAAATTTGAGTGGGATTTTTTCTCTAGAGAAAAGTCTTTTCTCTGTAGTTGTGATGTTATACAGCTTTGGCTACCTTCTCACTGAAATAGCCAGAGATTCTGTTATGACCTCAATTCTCACACTCTAAATATACACAAAAGACCTGTATATTTTACTATCCTGTTTTGTTAATGCTTTGCTCACCTCTTCTGTTGTCACATTTTCACTGTTAAGATTTGTCTGGAATATGCTTATTTTTTTTAAATACTTGATTTCACACACTACTACTATTTATGGTCAAGGCTTCTTTGGGAAAAGTGACAATCAATCATGACTCAAAGATGGTCTCAGTGCCAGAAGCACTTATATCCTTCTACAGGCCATCATTCTGACTTACAATAAGCACCAGCAGGCAGTGGATGGTCATTTCCCTTACTGTTCCCCGAGGTCATGTTAATCAGCCCTTGGCTTTACTGTCAGAAGGCATAAAAATGGAACTCCACATGCTGCACAGTGTAGGACTGATGGATGACCCCAGAGGAGTACTTCTGATCCTCTTTCAATGTCCCCAGAACTTGCTTCTTTCTCTAATTTCAGAGGTATCCACAGATGAATAGGGGTGCAGAGGCCAGTTGGCTGCTCCACTCCTCAGGTGGTGTGAAAGATGCTGCAAGTACCTGGAAACTGGCAGCACAGTGTCTGTCACTTAGGTGACCACAACTAAGCACATCCATTGTTAAGTCAGGACACCCAGCAACAGGTATTGTCTCACAGAAAAGGTAATTGCTGTGGTTTAGATAATACCAGTTTACACGATTTTATCACTGTTACCCCAGTTATGGGTGCTTTCAATATTTACTTACTTACAGCTGTGGACACAGAGGTTCAAGAAAGAGTATGCTGGGAAATGACATCCCAGATGCCAATGCATGGTCAGAAGAATACACTAAAATCCCAAGAATGGCAACAAAATGTGAGCTACTGGACTTGGGAAGAACACAAATAAACACAGTGAAAAGCAAACAAGAAAAAAAGCTGGTAAGAGTGGAAGAAATGTGGATAAACTGTATTGTGATGATTTAAAAGGAAAATTGGGGCAGAACAAAACACAGGAGGTGCCACAAGGGACATGAGCAAACTTTCTTGTTTCAACAGGATAGCTATTGTTTCTCATGCATGTGCAGTCCTGTCCAAATGTGCCGTCACACAAGTATTTTAAGTTGCTCTCTCCTGCCAGCAAGAGAGTTGTTATCATGGCAGCCGGCGCTGTGCTGCCGAGATGAGCCCCCAGAGAAAGCCCTCTCTCCTCTCACTCACGGGCAGGCGTGCCAGCCGATTCCCTGCACACCTTTCTACGTGCTCTGAATGACGGTCACGTTTCAGTCAGTGCTTCAACCCTTTCTGGGTGTAACTTTAGCCCCCTTGAGCAGTGACATACCTGCTTTACACTGCATCCGCAGAACAGAAGAAACAAGGCCCCGAGCACAGAGATCTTGTTAAAACATGCTATAGGCAGACCAGGAGATATTATCAACCAACTGAACAAGCACCATTCTTGAAATTCTGTTTGTTATCCCTGCTCTGCTGAATCTGCTTGATTCCAAGTTGTAAAAGCATTAGCTTAAGCAGGATGCAGAAATGCCCATTATTAATTAATGTTATTATTTTATTACTCTTGGTTCTTAATGGCCCGAGATATTTTAGCTGATAATTGGGATCAAGTAACAGGGTTATTTCTTTTATATCTGTACTGTATGTAGGTGTATATATATATGTGTGTGTGTGTATGTATGTATATAAAACCCCTGTGCAAACACTTCAGGGTAAACATCACTTGGTATGTGGACTTTTCCTTAACACTTCTAAAGCCCATTTAACATTCATGTTTGCTGTTACACAAAGCAATAAACTGACCCAAAAACAACTGGCCTTATAAAGTGAACATTAAGACTTTAATTGGCAATGCTGTCAAAGTATCTAGAAGAAATCAGTTTATCATGCATAGCAAAGATGAGACTTCTAATGAAAGTTGATATAGCCATTATCTGATTACTGTAATGTACACTCAATCACTAATACAAAAGTACTCTTTCATGATCTTCATTTTATGGCCACATTCTAGGAGGAAGCCAGGAGGTGGGAAGAGGAAAGTATTGCTTTTTGTTCGTGCCAGTTCGAACGGGGATGTGACACTGAAGAATGTTAATTCAAGACTGATGTGTATTTCTTGGCCTTCGTCACAAGATGTGGGTCAGACTTATGAGAGGTCAGCAGTATTCAGTGTCCTGAGGGCAAAAGGATGCTATTAATATTATTATTATAGATTAATATAGAGGCTGTGCCAATCTTCTCCAGTCCCAGGGACTGCCAGTTGGCCTATTGAGACGGTGGAAATCCACATTCCCCATCACAGCTGTGCTGAACCAAGTCCTTCTACGAGTAAGGAGCTGTGCCCTGGCATCTGCATGGAAGTGATGATACTGCTCTTCAGCAGCAAAACCATGGAGAAAGCAAAGACGCATAAGGGGTCTGGTAATTATTTCTCAAGTTTGTTATAGCAAACTGCATTCTGTTGTTATTTTGCTGCTGGCTTCTGCTAATAATCTGCTCTCAGTTTTTAAAGAATGGACCCCAAAAGATATTTGTTGGCATCAGGCTCAATCAAAACGGAAAAAGTCATAATAAGGAAACTATCTTTCAAGAAGAGTGGAGACTGTGTTCTTTGAATGTAGATTTTTTTTTAAATTACTTTGGATTTTTCAGATTGTAGTCATTATACAGCTATTTGTGAAGAAGTATTATTGTTGTCTTTGTCATGAAAAAAAGCCTTGAGAACACTGTCTGTCACCTAGGATTAGTATTGCCACAAAATAAATGTTCTCTCAGTATTTTTGCGGACATTTTCACGGGATCATTAGAGAACCTGAGCCCCACTATTACTGAAAATTAAAATTACTTAATAGTGCTGCCTGTGAAAGGGTGTTGGCTTTACAGTTGTCAAAAACCTCAGACATTGATCATTCTGTTTAATGATACATTATTTTCTTTCAGTACTTCTAGACAGTCTGCAAGTGTTATGATTCTTTAAATGTCTGTGTTATTGTAAAAGTACTGGTATGAGTGAATAAACAGTTGCCTAAAATAGGTATTGATTTTGCATCTTTAAAAGCAAGATACTGAGAACACCAATTATATGTTTACCTCAGAAATATTAATGTCTTCATGTACCATTCAATTCATGCTGCAAGTTGTATCTTTTTGGAGAGAGTTCTTACTCTATATCATTTAAGTCTCGTGTAAACTTTTAGGTTAAATGGTAGAACAGTCTGGTTCTGAATCAGAAATTAAAGGTATCCTTTGGGAATGCTTCTAAATATCTTGACTTTAATGACTGGAGCATTTTAGCCTTTTTTTTTTTTCAAAGTCAGCCTCAGAATTAGCTTTTTGTTACCCCTCTGCCTCCCTCACATCATTCGTTATCCTATCTGGAGAATCTCCCACTGCCAAATCTGCTGCCAGCTGTGGACAAAAGCAAATGTTCAATGAAACAGGAACACTCTAGCTTCCTGTTCATGCTATGCTGTGGCTGTAAAACAATGGAGTTGCAGCAGTCCTGTAGACTATGTAGAAGAAATGGACCTTTAAGGAATGTATGTTTGCACACATTGATAGGGGTACTAAGTTCCCACATTTTCCTACCATATGAAATTCATCACTGTGTATAATTCTATCTACATTCCTGTGGTTCACTTCCTGCTGCAGCCATGACAAATGTCCTTTTATGTTTAGGGATTTTAGGGTTATTCATCTTTCATTTCTGTTGTTATCAAATCTGTACTCAAATATCTGTTTGCATCCTGCTCATTCCAGTGTGATGTATGAGTCTACAGATAATATATGCACCCCATGCTTAAACACATGCATAGAAGCCTCCAGAGTTGAGTTCATGGTTCTCTCTGGCTGATATTCTTCTGTGGCCATGCACCCACAACAATCACTCCAGTGCCAAAAGTTCACCTGACCTTCCTCTGCTTTTGATTTGACTCAACAAACCCATTCATTTTTCCTAACAGAACACTGGAAGTTTATGAATGATCTTTGCTTCCTAGGGTAGACTTCAAAATGAATACATGCCTATACACATGTACGTTTACATGTGTATAATGGCCATTTGGGAGAGACCAAATCTGAGATGTCAATAATGTAATCTGCAGTAGAGTATAGGTCACAGATAAGACTGAATGGCAACTCAAAGATTCTTATCTATCTCTCTTGACTCAGATTTATGTGTTAGGAGGTAAAAACTGGTGAGGTGAGTGCAAACCATAGTGCCAAAATGATCCACGTGCAATAACTAGGATCCTGCATCAGATGCTGTAAGACATGCAGGGAAAACAAGAGGTTTCCAAAACACAATCCAGGACTAAGCTCCAGAGAAGACCCAAAACTCAAATACTGATCAGATTTATGGCAGGCTAAAATTAAGGTACAATATGATTATCAAGGGTGGACAAGACTGGAGAAGATCTGGGCATTAATAGTACAGTCATATACATGTTCATAGCAGCTGTGCACAATGGAGTGAATCAAAGTAGCTTTGGTTACTACTAGGTCTGGTTTATGTATGCACTCTTTAACTGTAAATAAAATCATCTCTCCTTAAATTACCAGTCAAGCTAGGTACCTTTGGCAAGGTGTTTCCTTGAGGAATTGTGGTGAAAAGTCCGTTCCGAAGAAGGACTTAAAAGGCAGATAAAGCTGGCATGGATTAGAGATCCTCATGGAATGAAAGAAAATTAACACCATCATGGGAGGAAAAGGTGGACATGATTTAACTCACTGGTCTTTGTGCTGTCTACCGGACGTATCAGATCACTCTGTCACTGTAGAAGAGCCTGCTCCAGTTGTGAGATCGACCATATTAGCCATTTCCCAATGTTTCTAGTATGTAAGTCTTACTTTCTTCCTCCATCAAACACCTGTGAATATTTCCCTCATAGTAAATCTTGTGACCAAGATGAATAAATATGTTAATAGCAATGTATAATTATTGCAAGTACTCTAGCACAGCCTGTACCTCAGCTCTTCAGGAAGTCTCACAACCCATTCATGTACAGTCACGGTGCATTCTCCATCAACCCTGACACATTCTTCGCTCACAACATTTAGAAGGGAGAAAGGGGTTGAAAGAGGGAACATGCATAAAAATATGCTGGTCAGAGAAAGCATTCAGGTTCCAGAAAAACACCCCAAAGAACTATTGTTTTTCTATTTTAACAGTTTCCTCTGGTTCAATTGAATTTTCTCTGTTTACTGTTTACTTTCTCTGTAGTGTTTAGGTTTTCACAATTTGTTAACATGTCATTCAACAAGTTAAGAGTTTGTTTTTGCTATGTTTCCACTTATTGAATTAAAAAAAATTATACTTTAAAGTTCATATTTACTGTTATATTTAGGAAATCTCTCTTGTTTCTGAACAACTTAAATGCCTAGACATTTCCTCCCTGTTTTATGTGATTCTAATTGACTATCCAGTTTGCCAATAATGTAATTAAAAAGACAAAAATCACAGTTATTCCAGAGAGAGAAGCTGTCCTAGAGCTTTAGATCACCCTGATTTGGGGTGCTGGAGAATTCAGTGATGTAATTAAGAAAGTCCTGCAGTCTTCATAAACATCCCCAGGTTATCCTCCCCAGAATTGTGCTTTTTTCCTTTCCTTGCCACTCCAAGCCATGTCCTTGCCTGTCCCATGCCACAGGGAAAACAGAACCTTCACAGCTGGTTTCTGCTGTGCTTCCAGCAATCTCTGTCAGCTGGACAAAGGATACCGAGGATGGCTTTAATTTATTCTTTCCCTTTTATCTGGTGTAAACGAGCAAAAGGGTTGAAACTGTCACCTTTTCTCCCTTTGTTAAGGATCATGTAGTGAGAACTCTCATAAGAGAAGTGTCTAGTACTGTATATATGTTGTACCAGGGACAGAGTGTTACCTCTTGCATTGCTGGGAAGTCTAAACCCATTTAAGTCAAAGGCAACCAAATTTCCAACACCTCCTGCAGTCTCCATCTTGGAAGAGGAATTGCCTTAAGATATACTAATAAAGACTACTCAACAAGCAATTTCTGGAGATCACTTCTGTGCACTGGGTATATCTTTAAAAGGGTTTTTTTAAATGGTTAGGAAGAGCCTTGGAATACATGGGAATCTGCATATACACTTATGTCTCTAATACCACTTAATTCCTCCAGTGATTTTTACCCAAAAGGATTTATCTTGTAGGCTGTGAAATAGACCTAGGAAGCAGGGAGGTCTGCTGGCTCAATAACAGCGATAAAAGTTAGATATCATAATGCTTCCATTTCATTAGGAAGCTATCTTTCTCCTGGTTATGACCCAGGAAAAAGTGGATACGTGGCTTGATACAGCACAGAAAACGTAAGGTATATATTAATGATCACATGCTGTTTCTCTCAAAAGGGCATTTCTCTCTGTTCTAGCTGTACATTGTTTGACTTGGCAGTAGTAGGAAAGGGAACAGATGATTCAGTTCCTATAATTTGTAAAAAGCATCAACAATTTTAACCTGCATTTTCCCTTCAGTCATACTCTCATCTCAGTTAAAGCTTTTTGTTTGATGTTTTCCTCCACTCTGACCATTCTCTAAAACACTTGAGATGAAGTCAGGTGGGTAAGTAGAATATGGTACACTCTACACTCTGTACACTCTAACAGCGTTAGCATACATCAGTGAAGGGAATGGGTTACTTCCCCATTCAACCTAAACTCATTTTTGTCCTTGAGTGCCAAACACATATGGCAGCCTAAGGACAACGAGGATCTAGTGACATTAATTACATAGTTTGGGGTACCATTTAGACTAGTCATAGCAGATGATTAGACAGATAAAGGTTTTGTTTAGATGTTTGTGTGTTGGTAGGAAAGTACAGTGTATCAGCTGGTCTAACTCATTCTCCCCAATATCCTTTTGGTGAGGGGGGTGCAACTGCAGTGTTTTACCTCAAGTTCTTGGTTGAGAACCATATCTTAATAAGACAAAAAAGCCTTCCCTGCAAAGCCTTGCTACTTTTTCCATATATAGAATCTATATTAATGTTCAGTCATATTGCTCAAGAAGAAAACAATACATCTAGCAGCTAATCCCACATATTCACTTCACATTTTACCTTGCTTCCCATTTATTATAAATTTCTCTCCCTCTGCAATAAATTGATCCATTTTTTTTTCTCTTCAGTTTTCCTGATTCCAAACCTCTCACTAAGCTTGATTTGCTGCTTCTGTTGGGCCACCTAAACTGTGCCATGTGTATTATACCTCAGGGTAGATCATTAATTCCTACCTCTTTGATTTAGCTGCACTCTCAGTCAGATTCCTGCATCATTTTATCTCCCTTGATTTTTTCTGCTGGTTTGAAACTCAGCTTTGGTTCTGCCTCCTTAAACATGAGAAGAAAGTACATTTCTTTTTTTTGACCTCATTTTCTCACCTGACAACACTCAGCTTTTTTACTGATGTCGCCCCAAATCATGTTTTTTCCATTTAATACTAAGGTTAGCATTTCTGTGTTTCAGCAAAAGCAGCTATTTGCCTCTCTGTGATGTTCAGAGTCATCCTATGCATCTGCCTGTACAATTCTGAGTTCAGTGCCAAAGCAATTTGGGAATTTGTATTAAAGCTAGAAAGCCTTTTTACTATCTTGATAGCTTAGCTGTATTTGCTGTCACAGTATTAATATGAGCCAGTTGATTCTGCATTCCTCAGTACATTTTTGTGTACTCTCCTGTGCTCTGGATCACGGCTGGCCACTGTTTTCTAATCAAACATGTTCATATGCAATGATACATTCATTAAATAGCTGGTAACATTTCTGCTCTGTGGTAAAAATTCAGGCTAAACTTTCTAAGTAACTTTCAGGCTAAATCTATAGTTAAACCATTTATTCAGTACTAACTTCCTTCAGATTCTACTCATTTAGTTTGAATTCACATTCATACTCTCCTCAGAGCCACATCCAATACTCCACAACATTAGCAGTCCTTTCAGCAAAGTTAGGGTAATGTATCTTTCTTTTATCAAATACTGCCACCAAAGCTTAATTGTTAATGCTTTCAGCTTAGATGGTCCACAATTGCTTGTCTCAGTAGTTTTAGCTCAGTGTTACACTCAACAAACCACCACATCCACTGTGGATTCATCAAAAAAAGCACCTGATTTAACAAAAGCGGAAGCTGGCTTGGCAGCCCTGGAGATCAAAGTACACTAATGCATTTACAGGAGCTGAACATGAAACCATACAATCTTCAACCATATTTAACTGTGTCATGTGTATCACTTTTTATTCTGGAAGACTGCTTTTACAGGTCACTCCTTCAGTTCCAGAACCCATTTAGTCCTTTTGAGTCCAAAAAGCAGATCACATACTAGCTACAGTTATGATTTAATTTCATTTTGTACATACCTATTTATCTTTAACCCTTAGCAAGGCACCCAAATCACATCAAAATATATAAATCTTCCATTACTACTACATGGAGCCAACACAATACTGATCTCCTCCATCTCCACAACCATCATCTGCTTTTTAAACTAATATATAAAGCAGAATCATTTTTTCTAATAAAAAGTTATGACTCTATCTACTACATAGCAGGGACGACTTGGGAGTTCATTTTCACAGAAGTACTTTGAAACCCTCCTCAGTAGGCACTGCAGAGATTTGTGCCTTGGAAGATTTTGTTCTCCTTGAAGAGTTTGCCTTCTGAATATGGCTTCAGTGCACAGACAAAACAGACCGTGATAGGGGACCAGAGGTGACAAATACAAAAGTGTTTAGTAGAACAGCAAATATCCTAACTAAAGCCAAAGAGGAGCAGTTCAAAAGCTTCCTGACAGAGGATATTCAGGGAGAGAGGTACAGGAAAATAAAATGCCATTTAGTTGTTTTGACTGAATGAGACAGTATTTACCAGAGCAGGCAATAGGCAGATTATCACGAATGTTGTTACCAGCACAGAGCAAGCAGAAGTTACTGGGTTTTGCCATGTGTAGTGTGACAGATGGGGTGACACCATCCTCTGGGCTGTAGAATACTTTTCCTATTCTGCCTCCCTTTCTGTCCCCAACACTTCTTCCTCAGTGTGGTTGGTTATGTTCTCATCACCAGTGCTCACAACCTCAGCCAACAGGCATCGTGGCTCATGGGAGAGTATCTCCTGTATTATCTTGGGCTTTGCATTAGTGTAATGCACTAAGAGCTTTTATTTTATGTGTTTTGGCTGGAGAGTGGGTGTGGATTAACAGTGCATAATACTGATTTACTCCAAGGCTATGATCACCTGTTTTCCAATCCACATATTGGTAGGAATTTACCAAAAAGCCTTGCACGCCTTGCAGCTGGGATTAGATTTTCAGAAGATTTCTTCTCCTATGTAAGCACCTAAATAAATGTCAAGATTTTCCCAGAACTCTACATCTCTACATGTGCAGTTCTGTGAGGACTGGTACTATGAGATTGGTTTTTGAAAACTGAGTCCTGTGAAGTGGGGATTGTGCAACTTAGTATTTGTGATGCTTTTTAAAATGAGATTTAAAATCATTCCTAGTATTTTCAGTCATTAGAGATCATAAAGAGCTATGTGCTGTATAAGTAATTACATCTCTGCCTGCCCCCCTCTCTCTCTGCAACTCTCTGTAGATACTTTCTTACCACTCATCTGTGACACAGAATCCCTACATTTTATTTTAGTACATCTCCAGGTAGTGGGGAAGACTATGGATCTATAATATAGCTGGCACAAGTGCTTGAAGCAGTGGCTTAATTTCCATAACTGATGCTTTACTTTGGGATCCATACTAGAGAAGGATGCTGGGTTTTTATAGGTTATTATTTATGCCCTTATGTCAGTCATATTGTTCAAATTGATTCAAATAAATTAATCTTACTAAGACTCGAGCCAATTCCTGAATTACTACATAAATTATAGAGTAGTCTGTATTCAAACTTTTTACAGTATTGCCTAGTTCACAGTTTGTAGGAAGAATTTCATGATGTAGGAATTGCACATTAATTTTACATTTAATAGTGATATTTCATTGCTTCTAAAACCTTTCACACTATCTCACTTCTTGTAGCCATTCCCAAGTCATGTTTTTATCTGCCAAGATGACATATTCAAGGAGCTTTAGCAAGGCTCCTATGAAAAACTTGTATGAAAAATAGGATGTGGAGTAGTGCTTCCCAAATGTGAAAGGGATACAGCAGAGTGTTTTAGAGGCCAATTAATTATGGAATAATTCCTGCAAACTGTGGCAGTAATTAATGAGTGAGTAACATGCAGAATTTAGAAGTGAACAGCAGTTAGCAAACACTATGCATCGTTCTGTGACTGCAACACAAGACACAGTCCTGTACCCATTTATTGATATGGGTATTAACAGATTCCTCTACTTAATGATGTGTCTTGTGCTTACATCATTGAGTTCTAGTCTAAAATGTGACTACATTAAAAAAATAGCACTTTCTTGCATGCATTCACAGGAGAGAGAAACAAGTTTCCATAAGAATTTGCTTGGGTTGAGAGGCCAGCTATGCTTAATTCAGAGGAGACAGTGGCTTAGAGAAATAAATCAAGCACATCAGGAACAATGCATGATGTAACTGCAGGACTCAAGTGGTTTTCCTCTTACCTATTCCCTGGGGGATACACAGGACTGCATTCTTTCTGTAGCCTTTAAGATCCGTGAGGCAGCTCATACACAGCCCTGAGAACAGAATGAGTGTGACCTGTTCCCTTAGCATGTCACGAGGAAGGTCTCCCTGGCTTCTGTATACATCTCTGACCCGGCTCCAATCTGGCACAGAATAAACTTTTGCAATTTGTGCATGAAATTTTCTGCTATCTTGTTCAATCAACCCCACCAGCCAAAATCTACTGACAACATCACTGACCTGCAAGGCCTATTTTAGTACATCTCCATCAGCTAGGTAATGATTCAGATCATCAGGGAAGACCTTCAGAGAAAGGACTGTTTCTTTCACTATGTTTGTACAGCACTTACGACAGGAGACAACCAGTATTAATTAGAAAGTCTATGAAATAGTTTACTGCATCTTAAAAAAAAAAAAAAAGGTAATGATGAAATACAAAAAGAACAGAGACAGGACAGCCAGACCCCAACCAAATTTGGAGAACTGGACAAAGAAAAGTATCATTTTAACTTTTAAATCGAAGAAAGCTTATGGTTTACATCATTAGCAACATATAGAAGAAACCCGGAGAACACTTTTACATAGAGTGCCACTATGCTTTAAAATTCGAGGTTGTTTTAGCACTGCCTTTGAAAGATCCCAAAGAGAATCAGCTTATTGAAATGCATTAAGACTGGTGGTTTTCCATTAACTACTTTCAATAGGATGAAAAAGTAACAGAAGAAAGGCAGCCTTTTGTGAGGAAGCTTACACCTTATCAATACAGGCTGGGGAATGAACAGACTGAGAGTAGCCCTGCTGAGAAGGACTTGGGGGTGCTGGTGAAGGAGGGGCTGGACATGAGCCAACAGTGTGCGCTGGCAGCCCAGAAAGCCAACAGTGTCCTGGGCTGTATCAAAAGACACACAACCAGCAGGGTGAGGGAAGTGATTTTGCACCTCTACTCTGCTTTGGCGAGACCCCACCTGGAGTGCTGCATCCAACTCTGGGGTCCTCAGAACGGGAAGGACATTGACCCATTGGAGTAAGTCCAGAGGAGGTCCATCAAGATGATTAGACGGATGGAGCACTTACAGGGAAAGGCTGAGAGAATTGGGTTCGTTCAGTTTGGAGAAGAGAAGGCTTTGGAGAAGCCTCATTGCAGCCTTCCAGTACCTAGAAGAACTAAAGACTCTACAAGAAAGATGGAGAGAGACTGTTTAGAAGGGTGTGGTGACAGCACAATGGGGAATTCTCAGACTGAACGAAAGTAGGCTTAGATTAAATATTAGGAAGAAATTCTTTATGGTGAGGGTGGTGAGGCACTAGAACAGATTACCCAGAGAAGCTGTGGATGCCCCATCCCTGTGTTCAAGGCCAGGTTGGATGGGAGTCTGAGCAACCTGGTCTAGTGCAAGCTGTCCCTGCCATTGGCACAAGGTGATCTCTAAGGTCCCATCCAACCCAAACCAATCTATAATTCTATGACCTGCTATCCAGGGTGTCTGCCCATCCACTGGAGAATGTTTAGGTGTGTTCAAACTGGAAAAAGTTGAAAAACACTGCTAGGACAGCACACCCATTCACCCAAGAAAAGTATGCAGAGATTTGTAAATGCATTATATATTCTTAATGTTTAGTTTTTTAAGCCTTAAAGAGCTTAGAAAGATCAAAAGGTCCCACCAAGGGACTTAAAGATCATCTAGTTCCAAAGCAGTTGTAACTAGATAATCTTTAAGGCCCCTTCCAACCCAAACCAATCTATGACTCTATTAGAGCTTTTGAGTTCTGACTTCTATAATTTGTCTTAGATCCCCCTTTTCCAAATTGAGAGCATCCAGAATTTTGCTAACAGTAGTGAGGACTTCAGCTCATCTGAATGGTCTGATTCTTCCTAACTCTTTTCTGTAACACGTCCTGAAATTTCTGTCCCATCAAGAAAGCAACCTTACTACAAAAATACTTTCAGATTGGAATGACTTACTCTTCAAGGTGCTCCAGTCACAGCAGTCTTCAAGGCAACAAGCTCTCTTCCCAAGGACACCTGTGTTTTGCTCTTGTTTCATGGCTACAGCCTAGCGGTCTTAGAACTGGACAGGCTGCACTTGGCACCCCACTCTACATTGAAATGGGCCCAGCTTTCAGGTATGAAAAACTGCAACAGTTCCACTGAAGTCAAATATGTAGGTGCTTGCCACTCTGGACAGGAATTTTTATGTAACTGAGATTGGTTATTTGGACTTTTTAAGACACATGAATCAAGTGTTACATGCACATCATCTAAAGTAAAACACATGATTTGTGCAGTATTGTCAAAATATTCACCAGGTGACCACTAATGAATCTAAGCTCCCATGTGTGTGTGGTTTTCTTCTTTGCATATTAACATTTGGCAGGAGGTGTCAATCTGAACCCAAAAGAAGGCTCATCTTTCCTCACAATTCCTTCTTGAATAGTGTAACCATCAAATATGAGTTACTGACAGGTTAAGATTAATATGTCACAAGGGCATTAGGAATTTATTGTTTATTTCTGTTAAAAAAAAAAAAAAGCAATCTACTTTTATAGATACCTAAATTGCTTTTGTTTTGTCAAAGAAAAAGAAAAAAGACAAACGCTACGTGTACGTTAAGAAACCCCATGGGACTGAATTTCTTTTTCTTCACTTTGTTATGGGAAGGAGAGTGTTAAACTGCCATCCACTAAAAGCAGCGATTTTATGCTGAGGTCTCCAAGTCAGTGAATTTACATTTCGTAAGAACACCCTGAGGGGCTTTCAGCTACTTTGCTTAAAAGGTAGACAGATACATTTAGAGCAGCGCATGCAGAGCTCCATGTGCGAATACGGCCACAGAGCTGCAGATTCGCTTTCTGGCACATGTGTGTTAGGGGTGAGTTAGTTCTAAGCAGGTAATGCATCAGGACACTTTTATGGCTTGGCTGGGAATACAGATCAGTAAAGAATGTGACTGTAATTACCAGTAACGAGGGTATAAATTTCTGATCCCTTCTTTGTTGGCTGAATTTTGCTAGTGTTTCTAAGCATTTACATTTCACAATTGCCTTATTTATAGTCTGAAATTTGGTCACTAGTTTTTCATGCATGTGAAATGCTTTTTATTGCATGTGGTAGGAAACTACTGCCTTCACAAGCTAGCCTTTCATAAAAATATTACAACCTATTTAGTTTAAAATATTTTAATGATGTAATAATAGACTACTGGAGATTTTTAGTTGGAACACATGAATTCTATAGATATTATTATTATTATTTCAAGTAAATAAAACCCCTGCATTGTGTTCAAATTCATACAATTGCTACAAAGAAATAACTCGTAAATAAAAAAAATATGCCACCTGTATTATTCCCCTGAATAAGGCTATATCTGCTTTGTGGAGTTACAACAGGAAATCTGACATAGTTCACCTGTAGCTTCAACCACCCAGTGTGCAAGACTGCATTATTTCATTTCTATTCCAATGCCATTCAAGCAACTTGCTTGTGCAAACCATTCCATTCCACATCTTCATGTGGATCAGGTTTTGGGGCCAGGCTGCCATTCAGAGCAGGAAATTTGGGAAAGTGCCTTTTTTTGACTGGTGAGCTTTCCAAGACTAGACACTTGGAAGGTCTGCATGTTGCAGGGCTTGGACAACTGGGCACAATGCAAAGATCTCTTACAAGTATTGTAATTATGAACTAATACTTGAATATTATATGGCTTCCCTTCCCATGGAAAAGTGTCTGAGACAAAACTTGCCCTTATTCTCTGTTTTTTCAGCACCTGTCATACCTGCATCACAGCCTGGGATTAGGCTGCCCAGTCATACACAAAGATGTGCCCTTCTGCAGTTAGAGCAATGCCTGTCTTCAATAATATAACCCTAAGAATAGTCGACTGAAGTCAATGCTTTAGCAGGTCACTTTGCCTCACCAGTCAAGTCCTAAATCAAATTATCCAATTAATATGAATGCTTGGTGTTGACATGGCTTTCCTTCACAATGAATCAGGCCTTATTTCAGTTTTAGCTCTTGCTTTCAGTAGAGTTGCCCAGATTTACACACATATTGGGAATAGCAGTTTTCTTCTTCATACTTTTCTTTGAAAACAACTTCAATGGAAATGTCTAAAGGTGAGTCTTAGATTCTGTGTTTAAGTGGTTTACCATGAAGATGTCAGTGATACCTGATTCTCTTGGAAATACTTCCTGTGGGATAGGCTGCAGTTGGCCATCAAGGGAGGAAGGAGAGCAAGAAGATGAGATCACAGCTTCCATATGAGCTGTCCATGGAGCAGTCTCTTACAACAGCAGGACCCAAGAGGAGCCTCCTTGCCTCTTCCCACCTGCTTCAAAGAATAAATAGCATGAAAAGAGGCAAGGAGGAACCAGACTACAGTCCTACTTCCCTCTGCTTTGATACATAATTGAATGAGAATGCAAGAAGGCTTGACCTGAAAATCTGGGTGAAAGTACAACTGGGCATTGTTCATGCTAACATTATTTTCATTAGCATACTACACAACTCAAACATAGAATCAGCCAGAACCCACCACTGACTTCAGTCATCTCTTTCCTGTCTTCAAAGTGAAGCTAACTTTTGGCTTTTACTAAAAACATCACAATAGCAGCTACACCTCATGGAATAACCTGCACCATCTTCAAACTGTGGAGAAGAGCAATGAAGATACTCCTTGGTAGGCAAGATTTCCCCCTCTGTTCACTCAAACACATAAAACCTTCTGCCTGACTCCTAGTAAAGTCTCCATATCAACCATGCATGACTGGATCTAGCATCTACTGTACTACAGCCTTTTCATTTTGGTCTTATCTGAGGGACATCACTCTCTATAACTACCTGAAGGGAAGTTATAGCCAGGTGGGAATTGGTCTCTTCTCCCAGGCAGTTAGCAACAGGACAGGGGGGCACAGGCTTAAGCTCTGCCAGGGGAAATTTAGGCTGGATATTAGAAAGAAATTCTTTACAGAGAGAGTGGTCAGGCATTGGAATGGCCTGCCCAGGGAGGTGGTGGATTCACTGTCCCTGGAGGTTTTTTAACTGAGATTGGACATGGCACTTAGTGCCATGATCTAGTAAACGGACTGGAGTTGGACCAAGGGTTGGACTTGATGATCTCTGAGGTCTTTTCCAACCCAATCGATTCTATGATTCTATGACAGTGTATTTGAGAAGTGGTATCAGGAATATAACAATTTTGTTTCAGGGACAGGAGGGAAAGCCCAGTTTGAGAGCTGACTTTCGTTCCAGTGTTGAATAAAAATGTTTTTAAAAGCGAAAAACTTAAGAGGGACATTTGGACATATCCACCACAGGAGTGCTAATAACAAGGTGACCAACTTGCAACCAAATTTGTTTGTTCACAAGTGGGAAAGGGTGAATTTAAATTCATTGTCCTGCCTTTATCCCTACAGGGACTTTGACCTCTGTCCCCTATGGTGGATACCAGGAATCTAACCACTGACCTACAGAGTAACTCTTTGGACTGGAGTGTGAATCATGCACACAACGAAATACCTCTGACAAGGCTGGGAGAAAGTGGGAGAGGCAGGTAGACAGGCAGACATGCAGCACAAATGATCTCTGCACACAGGTTGGACAGTGTAAGGTCATACTATTTCCCAGGTAGTTATTTTTCCTCTCTTTTTATTTTTCTCCCCCTAAAAAATTCCAATCTAGCCCTTAGAAATTTTCCCTGAGAAATTTTCATTGAAACTAACACACTTCCAGGAAACATTTTGTATTTTTGTAAAATGCTGTATTTTGACAGAAGTATGTTTTCTACAAGTTTTTTTCTTCTTCAAACAATTGTCATGAGAAGCTCTAATGGAAGCTAGGGGTGGTTTTGACAATCTAGATAACAGAAACATCAGCTCAAAAGCAACATCAGATCTTAAGGCCTGATTCTGGAAGAGCCAATACTGGAACTGTGAATGCCAAACTCAGCAGAACACCTCAGATCATTACCCTGCCGTTCTTACCATGGGATAACAGAGAGTTTTTGGCAAACATACCATATTTCTATGCCATTGCACTACCTTTACAAGTAAAAATCTCCTTCTCAAAATATTTAACACAAAATGAAATGTAAAATTTATACAAAGAACAGAGAGCTAATGTCCCTGACCACATGGACTACCAAGAGATACCACATCCTACTGATAATAGTTTCCCATGGCACCAACAGCTCTGTTGCCCCAAAACTTAAGCCACAAGTCTGAGGACATTTAGAAGGGATGACCTTTCATGCAGTAAAGAACTTTTGAATGTAATAGTAGAAAAAGAAATCGTTGGCTTTACTCAAATCTCAGGACAGCAGCTTTTCATCCTATGTTCAATCAGGCTCAGTAGAAACATTTGAAAGGAGAGAAGAAAGGCTTTGTTTTTACATGGCCCTAAAGCTGCTTCTCCCTCCTCCTTCTCCTCCTCTCCTGTACTTCTGACAGAATTTTAGGTTCCATAACATCAAGCAAATTTTATGAGACTTGGAATTACCATGATTTTATGGGCAGGTGTCTACCTGTAGAAAAACCTACCATGTTCAACTTTATATATTTAAGTAGATGTGAACTTCTTGAAAAGACAGATTATTTTCTCATGCTTGATTTCTATGTAGTTTACACCAGCAAAAGTGTGATAGAAATGTAATTTGCAGTATTCTGAGCTGCTTTTTAAAGGGGCGAAACCTGCCATATATGGGCTTCCCTGGATTTCAAGTTAACTTTTGATTAGCTTTTTTGTGCAGGTATTCCAGGTGTTGCCATTAGTTAGACATTCTGATTCTTGCTTTCTAATTATATAGTCCACAATTACTATCACCTTCCATTTCATTTTTGACATGACATAATCTATTTGTAGACACATTTTGGGTACTCTAGGAACTAGAGCTCCAGCTAGGTATGATGCGACACAAATGACGTGTTGCAAATTATATGTTCAGGCCCCAGGAGCACAGCTTCATTCGTCAGGCTCCCAGGGGGGCTGGGAAGTGTAACAGTGACAGCCACTTACCTGCTCAGTGCGAAAAGGGTATTGAAGAAGCTGTCCCTCTTCTGCAACAAAAGACAGGTGGAAAGCTGCAGCCCATGACTTGATGCTCTGGCTGCTGCTGGAGAAGAAGGACACAGGGGACTCCTTGAGAAGGCCCCTTGGCTGTAAAAAAGAGGAAAAGCTGACTCTTCCAAGCTCAGTGTTGAGCTGAGTAGTAAGAGGACAACCAGGACACTTAAAAATCTTTCTGGCTGCAGTGGTGGCAGGCTGGGGCAGGAACACAGGCAGACAGTGGTGTGGATACCTTGTCTAACTAGGATTCCGGTGTAAGTCAGCCACACAGAGATTTCCAATGTCATTTCTACACAAACATTCAAAATACTTCCTTCCTCATTAATCCTGACCAAACAAAATATGCTATAATCTCAGGGAATTTTTCTTGGTAATTGGCTTCTAAATAGTATCAGTTCTTGAGGCAAAACACTGCCTTTTCTTACACAGGCCCCTACCCCGCTTCTTGAAACCAAAGTACCAATGAAGCTGTATGTCTTCCCATGTGGGAAAGAAACAGCAGGTGCTGTGCTAAAGTACAGTCATGTAATGCTTGCACTTTAACATAAATACCAACATTTAGTGCCCTGTAGGCACTAAAAAACAGCTACACTGGTTGGTAGAAAGACTTTTGATAGTGACACATCAAATCAAAGACAAACACAGACAACAAAATTAAAAACAACTGAAATGAGAATTTCTGTATTTCTTTTTTAGAGTAAGTTGGAAGGAGTTAGTGTCCTAAGACAGACCAAAATACTTTAATCTCTAATGCCATATAGTGACATTTCCACTACAGAACATGACTAAGAGCATCTGAATTTTTTTCCCTCAAGTGACATCATGTTTTATATTATTTATGCTTTTGCTGACTGAAAAAATTTAACTGGAAAAACAGCTGTGTACAGTAGTACAACACCTTACTTCTATTTTGAAATAAAGTTGGAACAATTTTGAATTTAAATCGAGAAAGACTTGGCTAGAGCTGAGTATGCCTTGCTCACAAAGAATCAGTGAAATATTTCTGGTTTTCTCTCCCTTTTTTTCCAGTTCTAGATGCCTCTAATAGAGCATACACATACTAACAAAATGTTATAAACATCTTTAGGATGTACTGTGAGACTACTGTTTACCAGGACTTAAAACATATGAAAGGACAGCTCTGCACAGGTTAATGTCTAGAGTCCGACTCTACAGTTTCCAAAATTTTCTTTATGGATGCTAGTTAAAAGTGACAGCCATTTTGTAGGAGCATGGACTCCTCTGTTCATCTATCCTATTTGGTTTTGCTGCCGACATTGCTCAGGTATGTGGTGCTGGGTGTCCTAGGTAGAGCCACAGTAAGGAGCAGAGCTGCAGAAGGGTCCTGCTCAAGCCTCACTGGCTTGCCTTGCCACTGTGGTTTGTTTTGCAGCCAGTGTCCCATGACAGTGTACTGGTCCACTTTAGAGTCTTTTACTTGACAATTAAATACTTAAAAGAAGGAACTGGCTTTCAGTCTGAGCCTAAGGTTGAGCTCAAACTCAGGCCTCTCTTCTTAAAACTGCAGGTTCTTTTGGGATCAGGAGTGAAGTTGGGAAGTAAAAGAAGAGGAGTATACAAGGGCAAGCTCCCTGGGCCACTCTGTGCATACTATCTTGATCTTCACCAAGTCCAACCCAGGCTCTTCCCCAAGATAAAACCCACATCTAAACGGTGGCTTACAAGAAGCAAGCAGGAACACAGCTGCAGAATCTTAGTCATGTTTCCAAAACAAAATCTGGCCCATAGTGAAAAACAAAGCCTGGCATAAACCAGGTTGTAGCAGAGTGATGTGGATGTACACTGGAGATGTACTAAAAGGAATCTGTTGTACACAGTTTGACTGGGAAGGAGGTGTGAAGCACAGCACGTATGAAGCAAAACATGTAAAAGACCATGGCAGTGATAGTGGGAGACTTTAATTATCTAGACCTCAGAGTGGATTATGTGAAGTGGAGGAAGCAAAGCTTGATCTGGTAGAGGACTGTTTTCTAATTTAATGTGTAAATAAACCAACAAGAAAGGGAAGAATGCCAGATGAGATATTAAGCAATACAGAGAATATGACTGAGACATTAAGGCACAAAACCAAAACAAGGTAGAAGGAAAAGTGACTGCTAAGCTAAAACAGCTTCTGCAGCAGCATTCTGTACTCCAGCTACAAGGTGTACATAACCCTACAAAATAGAGGGCAGAGGTCCAAGCTGCCATGCCTTCACATCCTTGCTGGAGCAATAGCTGGTGCCACAAAACCCTCACCTCCCTGCACAGCTTTGCCCCAGTGCAAAGCGCTGGTACAGGTAGTGTGCCTTCTACAGCACCATGGCAAACCTGTATATAAGCCATCTTTCAAGCAGGCTACAGAGACCTCATAGGCAAACTATGGTCATTTTATGTCTCCTCTAACCATTCTAACCATATCTGCTTAATATCCTGCAAAATAGGCAAGTGATGCCTGCAGGCTTGGGGTCCTGTCTCTTAAAGGTGCTTTCCAGGTCATGGAGCTGTCAAGAGTCACCTTGGTTGCACACCAGAAACATCCCTCCCAAGGCAACTCCCTCCGTGCCCTCCCTGCACACGGAGATCAGCTCTCTGATGTGTAACATCTGCGTGTGTGAGAAGAAGTTTATCAGAAGGGGACTTGAGCTTGTAGTGATAGTGGAATGAAGGATGACACAGTAAATAGAACACAGCTATGTAATCAAACACAAAAATGTACAGAAGTGCCACATAGAGCAGGTAAAACCTTCTAGGAAGAAAAAGGGATTTACTTCAGAACCAGGTCAGATATTTTTCTTCATGAGGAAATATAAGCTTTCTTCCAAACGGTGTTCTGGCAAGTTTCAGGTTTCCATGTGATTGTCCTACAAAACATTGTTCAGAGCTATTAACACAGCCAGCATCGCTGCTACGCCATGCTAAAAAGCCTCAGGTAATTTATAAGCTATTTCACATACAAGGCCAGATTCTGGTCTCATGCTATATGCTGTAAAACTAGAGCCACTTCCACTGCAATATATCCAGAGCCAGAGACGTTTGCCACCCAGGCCCCTACCACTGGTTTCAGTTTCCTCTGTTGCACTGTTATTATATTACTTAGCAGGTCTGCCGATGACATTGCTTTCAAAATGGAGCAATTATAAACACTGGCAGGAAACACTGGAGTAGAAAATGCTTTTTAAAAAATGGCAAGGATGTGAAGAAACTCAATGGAGATCTTTCGTCTGATATATGAAAAGCAGATGACCAGGGATTGAATCAGTGGGGCCTCAAAAGGGAATGAGTGAGAAGTCAGTGACAGATGAGACTGATGCTGCGCTGAGCCTGAATTAATATCCTTTGCCTGAGTATTTACAGAAGTTGAAGGTCACATCCCGGAAACAGGGATCCATTTTCATGAGGGGAAAAATTGAAATGTTAAAAGGCTTTATGATCCAATCTGGACAGGTAGTTAGTTAATTAGAACTATTAAAAGTTGACAGGACCTGAGACTTAGATTAACTGCATCTTCAAAGTTGGAAGGAAATAGCAAGGGAAATTGGCAAACCTGTAGTAATACTGCTTGATAGCTTCATGAGGATGGTATATCTGGAGATGCCTAGAAAGTAACTACTCCAACTTTACTTCTTAAAAATAATAATATTTAAAAACAAAACATTTTTTTTCTTTTTTAAATCAAGGGAGGATTTAGGAATTTATTCACCAATAATCCCAACTGCAGCCACAGAACGGATATTGGAAACATTAATATGGGATGAGGTTATGCAACATGTAGAAACATCCAGCCCAGAGAAGGAAAGGCAGCTGGATTCATGGTATGTCTGTCAAATGTGCTTTAAATTCTCTCAATACATTTCTCAACAGAGAGTCAAAAGTGAAGTGATGGGCATAATTTATCCAGATGGAAGAGATTCATTTGGTGCTGCACTCGACTCAGAGAGATTGATCTGTAGAATCAGTAAAGACAGTACAGAAAAAGCACAATGGCACATGGTTTCAGAATTATCTGTGGGACAAGAAGCAAGGTGTCAGCAAAACGGCATGGTTCAGGGTGACTAGAGGGACAGGAACAAGGCAGTACTCCCAAATTTCAGCACCATACCCACTTTTATTCAACTTTTATATAAATGGCCTGCAGGGGATATAATTTTTGAAGTAGAATTTTTTGCTGATAGCACATTAAGTGTAAAATGGTGCACAGAGCAAGCAAATTTAAAATGATTTGAATATATTAGGCTTATGGACAGATAAAGGGCATATCCAGTTCAGTGCAGCAAAGTAAGACATAATGACTGCAAGGCAAGGCACCAAATACAATCATAGGCAGGAAAAAGGAAGAAGAGAGAATACTGTCCAGGGGAAAGGATATATGATAATTACTGATCAAATACTAAGTGAATGCTTAGAATAACTGAGAAAAACAAAGATGGGAAAATTTTTCATGCTTAGAAAGACAAACAAATTCTTCATACTACACACTGAGTTGTCTCTTCGGTAAAGCTGAATTGAGACAGCTTTTTCAGCACTCTAAAAATGCTGAGATAAAAATCCAAGAGTTCTAAAGAGCTGCATTGTCTCCACAAAGACACAACATGATAAGACTTATAAAATATATTGTCCCCTCCCCCCCAGCAAACAAATAAGAAAAATTACTTTCTTGCATTTTGAATGTTAATTTGGGCTCTATTTCTCTAAAAAAACCCCAAGCATAAATAAATTGAAAGGTAGTTATTACCGGTGAAAACAGCCTTTTTACTGCAAAGGTTATGACATTAACCCAGGGAAAAATTCATGAATATTCACAATCACCATTTGTCATTAAGAATCATAAAATTAAATGTTGAGTAGGGCTTTAGAAAACTCCTCCAGCCTACTAAATTCCCTCTTCACTGCTTGCTATTATGCTAGCATACATCCCAACTTTTTTTTTAGTGCATTTTAGAAACCAAATTCCTGCAAGTTTTCCTTATCCATATCTACAAGGAAAAGAAAATGAAGATAAGAATCATAAAGACTTGTAGAAACCTGCTAAAAAATGAACAACTAAAATTCAGCCAAGGACTTCTTCAGGTGTTTGCAACCAAAGAAAGGAATTCCCCCAAAGAAAGACAAATATTAAAAGAGGGCAAAGTTACTGGATTTGCTCCTAAATATCTCAGAAACTATTTTGTTTTCACATTTGCACCTGTCAGGTTTGTTACAGCCACCAGGTGCTATGCAATGTGCATGCAAACACAGTGGAGAGATTTTTGCAAGGGAAAAAAAGGACTGGAAGCCTGACTTGGGTGAGAAAAAAACCAAACTAGGAAGTAGATGCTTCTTAACTGGCAGAAGCCATAGGCAGGTAAAAGGACTAAATAAAAAGAAGAAATTAGGTGAGGTGCTTCAAGTACCATTTCAATAGGCAAATGGCTTTGCCAATATTCTGCAAAGAAAAAAAATGGCACAGGCATGGAGCACAAAATTGGGGGGCTGCTTACTGAGTAAGAGCAAATTCTGTGGAAGGCGACTCTAATGCCGGAGGGAAGTGAGGAAAAGCCATAAATGAAGAGCCGCGGTTAAAGCAGAAACCATATGCATTCAGTGAGCAAAGTGGTCTCCCACATGGAGCAAGAAGTCCATGTGTGGGTACAGGCACAGAGACACACAATGGTTTCCGAAACGTTTATGAAAGCTCAGCTGTTTATCTACATATCCATTCACTCTCATACTATGAAAAGCAATGTACCAGTGGAGGCCTGGCTGTCAATCAGCAAGGAGAATAGCTGTCCCCAGTGCTAAAACATCCCAGGCCATTTGCATGTTTACTGTGCTCAGTGATTAACTCACTGAGAGGGTGACAGGGCCAGGATAATCCACAGAAAGAGAACAGCTACACTGCCAGAGAAATGGGGAAGGGTACCGAGGCAGTCAGATGAAGGACAGGGAAAAGAGAGTGCATTCCCATCTGCCCCTATGTTTCAGAAATAAGGGAAAGCACAAAGCAGGCAGTTTAAATCCTGGAAGACTGAGCCATGTCATATGAGCTGAGCATTGCTGGCTGGGATCAGCCCGTCCAGGAGCCACAGCAGCCCAGGTTTGTCCAGCAGGCGCAAGGGGTAGCTCCCTGGCATGGTGCCCTGGAGAGCAGCTGGAGTTTTTGGAGTCTTCAGTCTGTGGGCTTCTCTCTAACTCCAGTCAATAAAGGCCACCCTGATGATATGTTATGAAATGTGTCCCCAGCTGCTGCACAGGCACAGCACTGCTGGTTATTTTTGCAATGTTAGCTGCATGTTGCCTAGTCCCATCACCACCATTCCCTGACACAACCTCAGAATCCCGGGGCTGTCTTTGGGAGGCACATTTCCAAAATGCCTGAACAGCCCTCTTTCCCCAGAGAGAGCAAGCAATGCAACTGGATGTCAAATTCTCACCCTACATCCACATATTGCTGATGATAGGGCTCACCTTCGGTAGCTAGCACTCCTGTTGCATTCACATTTTCCCTCTGGCCTATTAATATATACAGGCACTTGTGCTCATTGGCATGGTGACTGTGCTTATGTCAGTCATGCTTCTTTGTATTCTCCCTGGTTAGCCACTCACTGTTGTGCAAAGGATGTGCGCATCAGGCTCAACACCTGCTAGAAATCTCTGAGCTCTCTCTGCCTTTCCACTCTTCCCAAGCACTCTGTCCTCACATCAAGTATTTTGTATTCTTTTTCCAATCTGATCCCCATTTTTATTACTTTCCCCACTCTTATTTTCCAGCTATCCAGCTTTCCTGGTATTTCTTTTTTTGTTACGTTTGCTGTATCACACAAGATTTGTTGCATTCAAGTTGCAGCCACTCAGTCACACTGATGGACAAAAAATTGAAAACCACGTAAAAATCCCCTTCCTTTTTTGCTACCTCCCCTACTTCCCAGAAAAGAAAAAAAAAAAAGCTAAAATTCTGCAAGAGCAAAAACGTGAAAGACAAGCAAAACTGAAAATGTTGTCTGCCCTGTCTGACTCATCAACATGATGAATCCTAAAAGAACTTCACACAACGGTAACCAGGGGTCCTTGCTGCTGCCACCTGGGCAATAGTACCCTGTCCCCTCCAAGGTACCCACTTGATCCCTCTCGCTGGGACCAGCATGCATGCAATGGCACAAATAAGCCCAAATTCTCTTCCAAAACCTGATCCAGCTTAAAACCAAACTTGACTAAAAAGGACACCTATTTCCAGCCATATCCAATTCTTACTGTGGTATAGATCTAACTACAAATGTATTCTCAGTCATAGATAACCAGAATCGAGTATTTCAGTAAAAGAATTTTGGAAAAACCCTGACAAAGCTTAAATGCTCTGCAGAGACATCCCAGATTTTGGCAGTGTTTAAGCTGGGAAGGTTTCTGGGGTTCAGGGCAGAACCTTAGGTTACTTAGAAGAAGACTCTAATTGAAAACCTAGCCCTTGCTGCATAACACAGATGTTTTGATATGAAATAACATCAGGAAAACATTTGAAAAATGGGCTAACTGCAGTAGGAAATCAAAATGCATTTTAAACCCTTACCAGTTGTTTTGTCTCCTGAATTCTGTGTTCCTTTTTTTTCTTTCCTGTATTCATTTAGATCCTAAATGGCACAGTGCTACTGGTATGGGTTTACATAGTATATATTATGATGATATTTAGTATTATTAATGTCTAAACATCTTATTAACTCTAAAATGGAATGTGCCTCCCCCCACAGGACTCCTTTTGCACAATAAAAAGTAGAAATGCCCTGCAGGTATATCCATGCAAAGCTTCCCCCCCTATGCTGCCCTTCTGAATTGCCCAGAGAACAACATGGAGCCCTGAATCACAACACAGGGTTCAAAGCTTAACTTTCAGGAATTCACTTTGCACTGCTCCTATCACCTTGAGAAGAGCTGCACCAGGCCACCCGCCACCATTCATCATTTTCTTTTTTCTGAAAGATTTTCCTCTCCTCCATTCGCTTGCTGCGTTATTTCCCAGAGGACTACTCCTGGATTGACTGGGCTTTAATTGCTCAGCCCTGGCAGGCTCAGGCTGGAATTTCACCTTTGCTTCTCCCCCTCCTCTACCCTCTGGAGCTGCTGCAGCTCTTGGTGATTTCCAAGGAGCCGCGATTAGCAATTCACTAAGTTTGTCCCTTTATTGCCTTCATGTGGATACACACGATGTAGGCCAGCTGATTTGCATTTATTCCTGCTATCCCCTCGATGCTTTTGAAGAGCTATCTTCCTGAGATCTGTATTACTTCCCAATCTTTCTTTATTCTAAAAGAAGTTCAGTGGTGTTATGACTTTACTCCTCACTCTTTTCCTTCTCCTCCTCAGTTATTAATGGATCCACTCTTTGTAAGCATCGGTCCTCCTGATGATACATTTGTACAGTCAATTCTCATTCCCCAGACCAGCTTTAACCAACTTCACTACTTTTTCCCACTCTCACCCACACAGCTTTTTCCAGGCTGTGCTCTTGCTTTTATCTGCCTGCTTCTCTGTTGACAAAAGAGTACCTTATGCCCTCATATATACAAGTCATCCTTCATGTGTCTACAACAGGTAGAAATTTGCTGCCACATGAATCTTTGGCACAAAGCCGTCAGGAAAGCAGGTAAGGTGAACAAGGAGTATCTGCATTATCACAAGCCTTGATACCCCGACAGCATCCATCAGAAATTGCCTGTATCCTTTGCTATTAATCATTCCTCAGACTCCTCACAATGAGACTGAGTTGGAGGCAAAGGCTCACCAATGGGAAAAACACAGCATTGTGAAGAGGGGCTCAGCTGCCTTCTTTCTGCCTCTTTCCTACCATCTTAGAGCAGATCAGCACTATGAAGGGGCCAAAAACCTGGACCAGTTTTCCTTGCACAGTTTTCCCTGTTGCTGACCAGTTCCACTTATCCCTCCTTACCACTGCTCAGTGGGTATTTATTTTGTCTATTCTCACCTGTCCACTTGTTCTGGCCTGGATCCTTCTGCCCCAGGATACACAGACTGCCCAGCCAGTCCCTTTTATCCTCCCAGTGCTGCAGGCACAGCACCTCCAACACATGATCAAGTAGGTCCAAGTCAAAGGTACACCATTAGTATTTTATGTTTTCACATGGTCTCCAACTACGCAGCCTCCAGCTGGAAGCACAACTTGAAGCACAACTTTGGCAAGATTTTCTCAGAGTGACTGTCTGCAAGAAAGTGAACTTCCCTCTGCCAGCTCTTGCCTCTTCCTCTTAGTTTTCCTGGTTGCTTTACTCTCCCATGAAGCTATATCACACCTGCTAAATACATGGGAAAAACATAGCGATAAGCAACAAGAATGAGGGCACACCAAACACAAGTCTAACATATGAGAAGACCAGAGCATGGACTAATGTCTCTTTCCTGAGTTTTACGAAGAGCTTATCAGCTTCCTGCTCTTTGTCTAAACCTGAAAGCCCCTTTATGAAACAGGGAGGAGGCTAGACACACACTGCTCATCTCCAAGAGGTCTGTGCTCTGAGGCCAGCCTTGCACAGAGCACCCTCACTTCCTCACAAGAACAAAAGAGTCTTACATGAGAACCTCAGGATCGCAGCAGGACAACCAAAACCTGCAGTCATCACATAAGGCTGCATCTGTTGCGTATGTTCAGTGGAGCAGGGGAAATAGTCAGTGAAGATAAGGAGTAAACACGAAAGAAAGGCATCTGCACAGAAGCAAAATTCAGCTGGAAAGACCTCCAGAAGGCAAAAAATACAGGCTTTGGCTGCATAGCCTCAGCTGATGGGTTTGCACAAAGGGCCTCAGTGTGCAGCAGGTATTCCAGCTCTCTGGTTGTGCAGATAATTAAAAACAATAATGAAAGGGAGGTTTTCTATGCCTGTGCTCTAAGCACAGCCACAGCTCCTGAGCTGCAGAAGCTGAGTGGTCCTGCTGCAGCAACATTTGCATTACTGCTAATCTGTAATTGGGATCCCCACTTAGTTCTATGACTCTCTCTGACCATTTTCAGACCTTTACCATCCAAGTCAAGAGGTTCCTTCCTCTAGAAATTATATTAAGATTTGAAAGCATGTTTCCTAATTTGTTTTAACAGGCAGCAATGATTTCTGTTCATATCTACATGAGTGCATTGTTTTGCCAGCATGCAACTCAAAAATAAAAGAAGAATCATATCCGTTTCATAATTCCTTCTAAAACCAGGTATATGTGAGTTAAAAAATGTTGGTATTGTTACATCTGTCTCATTTAGCAACAGGAAATAATGATGAGGTCTTGCTTTCTCCCTCACACACAGTAAGGACCAAATTCACATACAAATCTAAGTGAATTTGAAGTATAAGTAAGCTACCACTTTAATTTCTATCTTCTTACATCCTTCTGATTGCTGTCTTTCTGGCTACACATCTCTTTCAGCCCCTCATCATGTAAATTATTCCATGTTAGACTACTTCAGATTCAGTAAGACCAAGAGGATTAATTTCAGAGCTGACGTGTAAGAAGGTGTAAATTCTACACTGGGGTGTGAGAAGGGACAAGATTTTCCCTGCAGGCTTTGGCTGTCCTTCTCCTGGATTTACATGAAAAAGAATCCCAATCCCTTTATCACTGTCATGAAGAGGCTGAGGAATCTATAAGTACACAAGATAGCAGCTTAGATTTATTCAGGTTCATCTCTTAGTTTGAGCCTGATATTAGTATTGGATAGACTTGTCCCTTCCAAATTTAAGGCTTTGCCAGGAATGGGGAGAAGGGTTGTCTCTTAGGGAGATAATTCTAGAGTTAAACAAACACCCCAAAAGGACATATAAAGATACACCACCCCCAGTATAACTTAGGATATCATCAGATCTCTAAATGTAAGCTACGTGAATGTCCACTGGCACCTAACTTCATTTTTATTCACTTAAATGGGGAGCTCAATGACCAGAGCTGCTGTGTGGCTACAGCTTCTGCTGAGCCCTGACTGTTCACAATACATTTGGAAGAAGAAAAATCAAGCCATTTATTTAGGTGACTTCTTACGGATGGAGGTTTGTATTTTCAGTTTTGCAAGCCTGAAAGTGAAATAGATACCAACTAAAATCACCTCAACATTTAGATAGTTCCTGAAAGTAATAAAATGCCCCTGCCAGAATGATCGGTTTTTTACTGGTGCAAATTCAGCCTGCAGATAACAGGCATGACTTCAGAGATGCCAGTGTAGCTAGCCCCAAGAAAAATTTGGTTCTGTAAATCCATTAAGAACACAGAACCCCAAGAATATTTCAGACTTTCTCTAGCCTTACTGAAAAGACCATTCCCTCTGCTCCTAAACTTTGCAAGAAAGCGAAAGGTGGATGGCAAACCCTCAGCCCACTGTCTCAAGTGAAAATTTTCACTTGCAATTTTTTTGAACTTCAGAAACTTCAATGATTTAATATGCTGGAACCTTTCCCCACTGAGCAACTGAAAATTATCACCACCTAATGATTATTCAGTGACATCTGCAAAATAAGTTTGATGTTTTTGGGCCAGTTTCTCTTGGGCAGATGTCAGTATCATAAACTATGCTATCACTGGCACTAATTGGTATCATTCTTGTCAAACAATCTGCAGTATGGCAAAAAACCAGAAATAGAACTCACATTAAATTTCTCTTTTGCCTGTGCAAGTTTTTCTTCATGTTGTGGACACTTTCTCTTACCCCAAACATTCCTGTAGCTTCAAGAAAACAGAGGACTCACCAAGGAAAAAGCTCAGGCTCTTCAAGCAGCATTAAACTCAGCGTTCTGTGTATGGATCTCTGCAGAGAAGACACAGACACTAAATCTCATTCTAAACTGTGTTGACTCTCAGTAAATATTTCTTCTTGCAAAAAGCATTGCCATGGCATTGTGCAAAGCTGTATAAACAGTTGTAATTTTATCCTACTTCTTGATCCTTGCAGCTTGCGTCCAGGTTGCTGAATTGTTCAGTTGTCAAGGACAGGCTTAAAAATTTTATGCATCGGCATAGCATGTGATGTAAGCTCTCATGCACCTGACATCTCACACATGAATAAGTCAGGCATGGCTTCTGATTCACTGTTGAATTTAAAGACAAATACGAGTAGCTTTTCTATGAGGATACATCGCAGTAAGCTCAGTTTTGCAATTAGGAATTAAAAAATTTTTAAATCACAGATTTTGCTTTAAAAATGTAATAATCACTGAAAAGTTGTGTAACTTTTTCTGTGAAAATACATGCACACTGGGTCCTTCACCCATCCTAGATGTGCTGTAATCTACTCCTGAGTGACTTAGTTTTTACTTGTCCCTTTGCTAGTTACAATGCTCCTTGTTCTTTCTGTTCTAGTCTCATATAATCCTCTTACGTCACACGCTAAAGTGCTGTCACTGCGAAGAACTTAATGATTTCTCTTAGGACCATCTAGGTCTGCAGTGGGTATGGTACTGCAGGACAGGTTCGAAATTTAAAAACACCAATGTTTTAGACCAGTCACAGTCAAACAACTCCTACTAGCTCTTGATGCATCCACAAGCAGCAGGCAGTTGCAGAGTAGTTAACAGCTGCAGAAGATTATCAGTATAATTTTGCCACATAAGCAGAAGATCAAAACATGCAGAATAACTATCTACTGTCCAGAATTTCCTGGTTCATATTTGTCTACATCCCAAAGCTGCAAACAAAAGCAAGAGCTCACTTTACACCTGCAAGCAGCACCCTTTCCACTGCTTTCACAGAAGGCATTCACATTTAACTGTGCAAGTTTGCAAAATTAGAGCCTTAATTTGGAAGCTCTTGAAAATTTTTCACAGACAGGCCTCAAATTTGCCCTTCCTAGCCTATTGGCTTCAGTGTGAATTATATATGAATTTCCAGGGGCAAGATAAGGGCTACAGTCATTTCTCTCTTCTTGGTTTCCAGTGATTTCTTTTCATTTATTCCACACCAGCAGTTACAAAAACTGGTCTGGGGATTGGAGTGCTGTTCTGGCAGTGAGTAATGGGGAGTCTGGGTTTGTTAATATGGATAGTCTTCAAAATAAACAGGTAAACTGAATGATACTGGAAGAAAATGATTATGAGGGGGAAAGGGGGATTTATGTCTAGCTCTGACAAACTGCTAATACCAGCTCTCTCAGCCAACAACTAGTCCACAGCACTTGGTTCCAAGTTCTTTTTCCAGGGAGACATTTCAAGGCAAAACTCCCAGAGAGACAATCACTCTCCCAGAATAAGAGACACGAAGGATATTAGAAAAACAGAAGGTTGATTGAAAGCAAAGATTTTAAAGGGCAGTCAAATTCCTTCCTATAGCAAACTGGGACATAGTTGTCATCTTGTGCCTTTTTTTTTTTCTTTTTTTTTTTAAATCTCCTGGGCTCATAGTTTAATACTTCTTTTTAAAAAAAAGGTTTTTTTGGTCTAATCAGTGAATATGAACTAAAGACACATTCATGTCCTTCAAAAAAGGTAATAACGCAAAGAGTTTCCAATTACCCTTTAATTAAAGTATTAATTAATTAACAAAGTGTATTTATGGAATAATTATATAATTTCACACACCATCGATCGTATTTAAACAAATTCATTTAATTAAGTTGACATGTACACTGCATGCTCTCAGTAGAGTTATTCTGAGAAACCAGTGCATGTCTGCCTTTAAGGAGATTCAAACTGCATGGGGGAAGTTCACAATGGCCCACAGTGGTATTCAGCAGAGAAATGAAGGCACTTCATACTTTTAAGTAAATTTAATACCACTGACTGTATCCCCAAAGGCTAAAGTCCCCTATCTGCATAAAAGGCACTGGGAAGGCAAGAGCAGCGCGAGCTTTCTCACTACCAATATCCCTCATTCTGACCTGGAGGGGCTGACTTTAATAAACGGTTAATCATTATCCTCTTCGCCAAGCCTGTTAAGCAGCTTAAGAAGCTTGGCATTTCTGTGGTGGGACTCAGCTAAGGCTACCAAATCATTTCACGCAGCCTGCTGAAAGCCATCACATGCAGATAGCACAGTGTGCTGGGGCAGCATTTAAAGAGAGCTCTGTGTGTATTTGGCACTTTTCCCCTTGGAGTCATCGGTTTTGCTCTGCCGCCTGCACTCCTGTGGGCTTGCGATGGGCTGTGGCCCCAACTGAGGGGATCACTGCCTTGGTTTTCCTTCCAGCATCTGCAATCTGGTCTGCCTCTGTGCTGTGGCCTCCTCCATCCATCCTTACTGTTTCTTTAACTCAGGATAGCTGACAATTCCTGTTCACAGTTTGGGTCTCTGATGCCCATTACAATATGTTTCTGAAGGAAAGATTCCAAATTACCTCTGCAACTTCTAAGTCTTAAATCTATGTGTTTCAAGTGTCCCCCTTTGTTCTATGCCTCTCATAGAAAACTAATATTTCTATTATATGTAGTTGCACAGTTTCATGCTTTCCAACTGCAATCTTCCTCATGTTTCTGCAGTGGCTTGCTAACAATTTCTTACTCCCTCATTGAGCTTAATGTTAGGTTGCTGAACAAGCCATATTAGTAAAGGTACTTGCCTATTGCTCATAGTTCCTTTCAACTTCACAGAAAAGTGTTTGCTGAGCTGCTTTTAGGCATTCAGTGCTTTTCTGAGCACCTGTTCCCTTGGAGTTCTTGCAGAACAGTAGCTGCTGTTCTGCAAGGCTCTCTACTTACAAACTCCCTTCCTGCTCCTCCCCACAGGGGACACCTCAGAGAGTCCTTTGCTGCTTTGTAAAGGACTACTCTGCACTTGCAGCCGTCTCCCCACGCAGCAGCCAGTGCTTGCCACCAGATTCCAATATATACCCATTGGTGACAGCAGCCACATCTTGCTGTACGTATAACACAAACTTCACGAAATTCATCAAGCAAGTTCATATCCATGTAGAGATGTTGACTTTAACTGATATTAGTGAAGTAACAAGAATTTTACCCATAGGAATCTTGTCCCAGTAATGTCACCGAAATGGGCTGTTCATGAATGTGTATATTAGAAGCTGAATCTGAGAAAAGATAATACAATGTCTGGATGTTTACAGTCATATATTTCAATCCTTCATGTTTCCTTATGTCTTTAAAGTAATTTTTTAGGTCATCGGAAACTAAAAATTCAGCTGTCACTCTTTTACTCTTTTGTTCTTATTAAGAGTTTATCTATAATTTAATGAAAGTTGCAAGGAATTGAAGAAGGGAAGAAAGGGAGCCCTTGAACTCCCTTACCCAGCCCCATTCACTTATCCCACTTCCAATTTCTCATGACATCACTACTCAGAATGAGGGTACTGGTGAAATTCTAAAGAGCCTCTTAACATTGCCTGGATTCTTTAGTTTCTGTTCAGTCATAGACAAATACAATAAAAATCTGCATTAAAATTGATATTAAACACCATAGGTGGTATAGAATTTGAGTTCAATTTCAGGCTGTACATGTATGAGGAAAGCTAGCCAAACACAGAAATAAATTATGAGACTAACAACACAGATGAGAATATTAGCAGTATAAAAGTGCTTTTCACAAATGGGCACCAGTTTTTAAGTCATTCATTAGAAGCCAAGATGAAGCGATTCATAGCTAAAAACATCCAGGAAGATTCTGCATTAGCAAGGCTTGCAAGAGCTCCAGCAACTTCGCTTTCCACTATCTCAGATTCTACTGTTTTTAAGGGTGAAAATCTGAGTTGGTAACAATCTACTAAAACAACAGTAATCTCTGCCTTCTCCCACCCAGGCAAGCATGATTTCCAGACATTTACACCAGTAACATAGGTAGACCAAGCCCTCTGCTCTGCTTCTTTTACTTTCACACATGTAATGTTTAGATACCCAGGAAAGTGGCCTGAGATTAAACTGTCGTAAGCATCAGCACTTTTTAATGAAATCATCACCCTTTTTACTTTATTAAAAATTATCTCTATGCAAAGCTCTTCACACTGACTCTTCTATCTCTCCTTGAAGATTTCTGAGCATTTTACCAACAACCAAATGCACCTTCCCAGCTGAACAATTCTCAATCCCTCAGAAAGCACAGCACATTTTCTTGCTCTCACGGCCAACCTCTTTCTCCCATCTCTCCCTTCTTTTCACAACCTCTGCCTCCTGATTCCCAGCCAGCTCCTAGACTTTCCACATACACTGGTTGGGACTGGCCCAGCTTTTCACTTTAATATAGTAACCAGAATTGCAACTACCTTTTTCCCTTTACTCTGTGTTTCAGCCCCTTTGTCTTCAGCCTGGCCCTGGGAGGTTGCTTCCCATCTCCCAGTCTGTTCACTATGTTCTCTCTCTCAGTTTTTTCCCTCTGTCTTCACCCTAAGTCCTTAATCACACCTCTGTGTTCTCCCTGCTTCACTTCTTTCCCTTTCTCTTTCCCTCTCTCCCTTTCTCTCTCCAGTTACAACTCTGCAGGCAGGGTTTACGAGCAGGGATCTCTAGTGATGTCCTACAGGAATATGCCTTGGCACACTGTCTGGACTGTTCAAGCCCTACTGCACCCCTGAGTGCCACAAAAAGCTCTACACAGAGAACCAGAACAGAAAAGTAATGTTTTACAGCCACATTCTTGTATGCTATTTTTTCCTCTCGGCACCTAAGGAAGATTTAGGTGGGGGGGGGGAGGGAAGCCTCGATTTACAAACAACAATCAGGCAGGTAAATATTCTGGAGCCAAGGGAATATGGAACGAGGGTATTTAAGGAAGAACAAGACACAGTCCCTTATGCTTGAGCTAGCAATTTCAAATCCTCCTGGTGTGTCACCCAATTACCTCAGTACTAATAATATCATACCCAGAATCCACTTAGCCTTCTTTAGAATTAATTAGTATCATACAGCCCAGGCTGGGCTGGTGAGCTGAGTGCCTGCTGAGAGATGTTTTGAGTTGGGGCACTGATAGCATCAGGTCCCACCACTGAGACCACACATACAAGAAATCATAAACATAAAAAGCCTCAGCTACATTTTCTTTGCTGGTTGATTTCAGAACACGGATGCCACTGCGATCAAAACTTGGAATGAATTTTTAATACTGGTCATACCTATGTAAGAGATAAGCACAGCTCCCCATCAGCTTCTGCAGTGCATATCCCTTGCTGTACCCAGAGGAAGAAGCTGACTGGCGCAAGTGGAGATATGATACTTCACTGAGCTGTGTGGCCAAGTCTAGTCCACAAGGCCCAGAATCACGCTCAGGATCTTCCCTCCCTCCCTTGCAGTGCTGATACCTGATGTGACAGAAATGAAGAAGGAAGAAGTTCATCTTTTCTGATGCATCAAGATTTCTGCATTACTCCCAAAAAGGCCTCTGTTACTTATCATTATGGTAGAGGCTTAACCCTAATGGTCTCCGTTTAGACTTTGAAAGGAAGCAAACATCCATTTCTAAAGATTGAGACATGTTACTTATTTTATGCACCTTCACAAACTCGAGAAAATGTCCAGCATCGAAGCAGAGAACATCACAGAAAATTCTGGCTCACAAGTAAATGCCAGTCAGAAAACAAAAACTCTATTTACTGCCTCCCAAACCGAAATTTTGAAGTATGCTTTACATAGCACTAATTTGCTGTGAAGTACTTTGCATCGCACTGCAGAGACAGGCAATACAGGAGTGCCACCTATAACTGAGTCCTTAATAAGTTACCGAGGCATCCAAGCCTTCCTCCCCTTTTAATCATACTCTTTAAAATCATTAAAGATTCGAATGGAACACAAAGAAGAGTATTGTTTTGTGTTGCAAGTACGAACTCTGTTGCAACAGCTCAGAAACTGCAACTCCCAGTATCCCACCAATGTAGCAAAAATAACCTGTGTATTTCCCTATGAAACTTGAGAGCCAGCGAGTTCTGACTGTCACTGAGGGTGGCAGCTCTCTTCACTAAGCAGCAATCTTCCCTGCCTGCATCCACAGTAATTGAGCATCTATAATAACAATTGATTACCGAGATGAAGATACTGAATCTATTCCTTCTCTCTCTCATAATGAATTCAACATTTCTCAGGACAATGAACATTTAAACTGCTGATCATATAAATGGTGCAAAACAGTCCGTAACTCATTAACATATGAAAAGAACAAAAAATACACCCAAGTCTATGACTTTTTTGTCAGTGACAATACAAGCCACTTGTACAAAGCTCAGAAGAAAAAAAAAATCTATCTGTACAATTAAAGGATTTTATGCAAGGATTTTTTTCCTTGGTAAGTCATGGTTAGTAAGAAAAAGAATGTGCCAAAACCTAATATTTTAATTAAACAGGGTACACTTCTCACTGGGTTTGTTTGCTTTTCTGCATATGGATTCCTCTAAGGTCCTTAAAGCTAGCAAACCTGAACACTTTTAAAGATGTTCCCCTGCAATATGCAATTGAA
Source organism: Pachyramphus minor (assembly GCA_013397135.1). Lineage (NCBI taxonomy): Eukaryota > Metazoa > Chordata > Aves > Passeriformes > Tyrannidae > Pachyramphus > Pachyramphus minor. Next base: position 135,746 of record VYXB01009668.1, read on the forward strand.
ATTCCTTAAAATATTTAGAGAGTTCTAGAAGGGAATGTTCTGCAGCAATAAATTACTGTAGTGTCATGGTAGCAACATACTGAGAGGGCAGACTAGTTTTTAAATTCCTATTCTTAGCCACTTATAATTTTGTCTATATGATGAAATTTTTTAGCATTAACTCCAATTTTGCCTTTGGAATGCCTCTTTTTCCCCCCTCCATTTCAAAATTTGGTTCAGCATCATAAACCAAAAGCAAATCTCTCCTAAAACTCCTAAATTGTCAGCCTAAGACTGAATGAAAAAGGTTGGGTTTGTCTTTTTGAAGGAATAGAAGACTGAAATATCTTCATCGGGTAGAGTATTTCTGTACAGTTTGAATGCTTTTGCCCCAGCCTCTGAGCTTTTCCAGGCTGAACCAGGATGTGCCTTGATCCCACAAGGGATGCATACATACCCACCTAAACAAGCATGGGGATAGTCCTGTAGAGCTCTATACATGTTCAGAGCCAAGCACTTCACAGGATACAACTTCCATTTACAGGATATTTAATTCATAAAGCAGGACCTCTAACATCCCTTCTTGCTCTGTATTTCTCAGAATGAACCAGTACATAGCAGTACAGAATTTAAATCTTTGCTGTAATTTCCTAGGTTTATGATTGATGAGACAAATCTTAAAGACATGGAGTGGAAAGTAACTGCTCATCCCACATTTTCATATCCTGAAACAGGAGATCACTTCCCTTTCCAGACAGCTTAAAATCTGAGTTATTTGAGATTATATTTTAAGATATTTAGGTGCTCTGTTCCCATGCAGTTACTTAATGAGGTATTCAAATACAAGAGGCCTTCACAGCACTTGAGAGGGCATTCTGTGCTTTCCCTATTTTAATTGTTTTTCAAGCTTTATTTCTCCTTTTGCTCATTCTAGACTTTCCTTTTGTTTGTAGGACTTTCCAGGACTTCCCAGAATGCCCCAGGATCATTTCCACTCTTCCCTGCAATCTGATTTTATGCATTTTAGAGTTATTGGGCAGACCACTGCCCTTCCTAATGGACAATGCCAGCAGATCCAAAGCTGTAATAGGGTGTTGAAGCAAAGCCACAATCTCTATCTTGGATGAACCGGTATCTATTTTGTAGAGATTCCCTGACTTCTCTGAATGTATACTCATAGCAGAGACTGCTGCTCTGCTATCCTTTACTTTTCACTTAGGAGGAGTAAAAATACAGGGTAGAAGTTAAACGGCTGAGCAGAAACAAATATGTTATTTTCTGGCAATTTTTTAATGACTTCTTAAGAAACAAACCTGCTATAAAGTAAATTGACATGTATATATAGCTAAGAGTGCCTGCAGAGCCTTCCTTTAGTATAAGCAACAGTAGTTGAAGCTACAGCTGGAAGAAAGGGGGGAAGTGGGAAAGGTGGAGTTCCTCTCGAATCTGCTAGTCCTCTCTGAGGCTGTGAGCCAGAGCAAGCAGGGAACACCCAAGAGACACATAGACTGCCATCCCGGCAAGAGAAGGCACCCGGCCCAGACGGCCCTGACAATTCGAGAGCATGAACCGATGCTGACAGTGAGGGCGTAAAATTGTCCCAGACAATGCCATGTCCCTGTGGCATCTCCAGGGATGCTCCAGCCAGAGCCCAGGGCAGCGCTCCCCGGCCGCGTTACAAGGAGTCGCCCTCCCTGGGAGGGCGGCGGGCCAGGTTACTACCTTCTATTTCTTCTTCCTCAATAATCCCTTGACATTTCTCAGCATGCTTAACAGTATCCATAACAACAACTATTCCTTGACAAAATCTTAATTGCAACATTGTTTGGAACTGTTGGTTGTTTATTGTGACAAGACAAAGAACACAAGAGGGGAAGATTCATTGAGAAACACACTTCAAGTCCAGCTGAGGAAAAGGTTGCTTTACGGTGATTTCTGACGCATAAAGCTCCCACATTAGAGATAGGATGGAAAAGAGACATCTAAAAAAATAAAAAGTTAATGTGTCTGCATCTAGTATTGCTGTCAGAAAAGTGTTCACGCTAAACAAATTACAAGGGAGTTGAGGAAACTGGAAGAAAGATGCACCGGTTCCAGACTAAAAAGAAAAGTAGAAGAAAAACCAATACTGCTGGAATTTTCTGGCACCCTTAACCATATGGGCACTTATTTCAGGGGTGCAAATACTGAAAACAGGTATTAATGCAAATAAGAGTCAAGACTACATCACAACTTAAGAAGAGCAAGCAACAGTGCAGAATGCAATGTGTATTAAAGGGAAAAAGAAACCAAAGAGGAAGGAATGAGAGACTGATAATAAAAACATTGAAGGGTAAGGTGTTTCTCTAAGTAAAATAGGAAAGAAAAGATCTTCTCAGTTTAAAAGCATGTATGGATGATTATTCCTCCCCACCCCATTACCGGCATCTGCTACAGAGAATAAATCCAGCAAGGTCTTTGTTTGAAGTCTTTGAACAAGTGGTGTAGACAGAAATCCACATCGATTTTAACGTGCTAATTCCATGTGTAAGAACAAGAGTGTATTCTTAATTGACCCTGTAAGGAGCAAACCCAACAGACTGACAACAGCACAGACAGACTAGAGAAGCTATTTAAAGTTATATATGAAAATGACAAATGGAATTGAAGTAATCATTTGAGGATCAGCTACATTTTAAAAAAAAACCAGATTTTAGACAACAAGTCGAGTTTATACCAGCTATGGGGTCGCTATTTCATGTAGTGATATCCAGAAGATCCAGACATGCTTCAGGATTGTGTCCTCTAACCACTGAGCCATTAAGCACAATCTGAAATTTTCAGGCTCTGTTTGCACTAGCAAACTTTGACAACCATCCTAGCAGAGTACAAGTAGACAGAGCACAGTCATTAAAGAAACAACTCTCAAATAATTCAATATCTTATCGTGCCTCATTTTGTCATTGTTAAAATCCCTTTAGGAGTATAATATACCATAGGATATTTCACAATTAAAGATCCCAGCGGGGCTTTGATGTCAAGAATATCAACTCCACATGCAAGAATCCGGAGTAAGAAATTTCAGAGGAGGAAGAAGCATGCTGCACAAACCTCAGGAAACGGCCTTTCAAAGTGAGGTGAGATCACAGCTTTCCATTCTCCACCAAGTTAATTACTTAACCTCCTAGAAAAAGCAGCAGAAAAAATTGCTTACACATGACCTACAAAGAGCAGGCAATATAGGAGTGAAAAAGCAAATCAAAACTGAGAGAATGCATTTGCTCAGATATTGGGCAATGGTGGTGGGAGACACTGAGTTACACTGTTTTGACCGTGGTTAGCGCAGTGGGACACAGATTTACAAACTGGACTTCTGGCATCAATATAAGGAAGATAAAGAAAAGACAGATGCTCAGTTTCCATTTCAAAAACAGTTAATCCACTTTAATTTACCTGCACCATGTTATGTAGTTTAGCTCCCCTCTGCATGCTTCTTTGCATTCAGTTTATTTCCTCCGTCACACTCCAAATTTCTGTTACTTCTTCAACTACAGAATCTTCTTCGCCTGTCCGTGAGCAGACACAGAATTATATTCAAATTCCTGTTCTCATTTCATTTAGTATTTCAATAAAGTAAACCTCTTGTTTCCAGGCTGACAAGTGTGGAGGAGTGGGCAGCACCATGGAACGTGGCCCACGTACCCAGTGATTTCAGGTAATTTGAAAAGAGAAAGCTATTTAAGGGGGGGGAGAGAGAGGGGAGGGGGAAAAGCAAAAGGCAAAAAAAGAAAAAAACCCACCTTTCTTATGTTTTTCCTCTCTGTCAAAACCGCAAAGCAAGCGTCAAAAGCCTTGCCTTGTGTTTTGTGTCAGCGCTAATTACACCCCTGCTGCTGCCGGCCAGTTCGGAGCACTGCATCCCACCGAGGGGGAAGGCCTCTGTCCCGGCAGTGGGCAGACCCTCCTCTCCCGCACCAGGAATGCCTCTGAGGGGGGAGCGCGCTGCTGTTTTGACAATCTCTTTCTTTGCTACCTGGCAGAGCTCCATCTCATTTCGGCAAAAGCAGTATTTCCACGCTCTGTCCTATATTCTGCCCCAGCTTCACAGCATCCCATGTTCTGACAGCCTTTTGCATTTTTGGTAATCTCTCTTTTTCAGTCTGTCTCACTGAAACAATGGAAATGTTAGACCCTAAAAACATTACAGAGCTTGGACACAGCATCCTCCCTGACTCTCACTGAAAATGAACAGAAAATAAGCAGAGCGATGTTCTCCTCCACATAAGTGAGAGTGGCAGATTCCAGCCCTTTGATAGCTGTCGATTTCGAGTAATCCTGGTGGGTACATTTAAATCCTTGTTAAGGGCTTCCACATTCATTAAGAATAAATCCAGTAGTTATTTGGCTCTGTAATTATTGGGGATAATTTGCAATTAAGCAATTGGCCTCTGACGGAGGGACAGATAATTGATCAGCCTGGTCTGGCATTTTAGAATGGGGTGGGGGTAATTAAGTAAATCCAGTCAGCTAAATGTCCTCCTTCCCACTATGTCTTTTCCCACCTTTAAATGCAAACCAGACCTCACGCAGCTGTGCAGGCCATGGGAGTCTAAGCCTATTAAAGAAATCTTTTAATGACTGTAAAGCTACCACTAATTGAAATAAAAATATTTTCACACTATTTTCACATTGTGCAAATGGATCCAAAAATAATTCTTAATGCAATACATGGTGCACAAACTGCTCTGCCTGACAAGTGCAGCATTTAATTTGCACTAATTAGTCCAAAGCGGGGGCAGTGTGAAATTAACATGATTCATTAATTCTGTGGTTTATGTTTTACATACTGTGTGTTTACATTTCAAAACTATTAGGCCCAACATGCCACACTTCTGAAATTATCAGGTTCAAGAAGTTTGCCCCTCTCTCTTTGGACGCATTCAGATTTGATTTCTGGATTTGCAGCTTGTCTATTTGCTTCAAAATGGTTGCTTTTATGTTGCATGGTTTGTTCATTTGTCCTAATCTTGGCCTCAGGTTCTTTCTGACTAAATACTCTTCGGGGTGGCTCAGGTCACTGTGGGATAAGCATGAAGAGAGCAGCAGGTGAAGAAGCAATTTTCAAGAACCAATTTTTAAATTACTCTATGTACTAAAAAAAATTTAATAAATCCTTCCTATCGACAAAATCTGAAGTTTTCATGATGCCGTTCCAATATTTGCTCCCATAATGATATCAGGAGATGTTCATTAAAGATCTAATCCAGAGCCCTGCGAAAGTCAACACACAGACTTCCACTGGCTTCTCTTTATGATGCAGAACACAGGACTCCAAGAATCGTAGCATTGGCCAAACTGCCTTACAAAATAAATTACCTTCAAGTGAATTATGCTGAAAAGCATTTTAAAATATATCAGATGTAGCTAAATATTACATTTCTGCAAATTAAGGCACAACGGTTGTATTTACATTTTTGGACATATTGTTTAGTCCATTGTTTCTCGAGATGCAGGTTATATTTCTACAAAGATCCAGAGCTATTACAGCTAGAATTAGGTGTAATATTGAATACACTATGACTTTGCTTACTTGTTATCATTAATGATTGGTAATGAAGAGAGCTCTAAAAATCCAGCAGACACTTTGCAAATGTTGTCTGTCCTTACACAGAGGTGGTGGCTGGCCCACCCCTACAATTACCTCTTCAGTAGTCTCTGATATACAGCTGCAATCAAGGGAAATTGAAGCTGTTTTCCATATCTGAAGATGCTGGACAAGGTGCCTTGAGGCATGAAAGAGCAGCTCCCATAACTGGCAGGAAGGGTGGCAGGACAGTGTAGCAGAAAGGATGGCTGGACTGGGCTGTACAATGTACAACAAGCAGGCATTGAGCACTAGATGTCTGGTAGAGCCAGGAAGGCAGCATAGACAGAAGCCTGGCCACTCAAGGAGTCAGAAGTACCTCAGCAGGTGAAGCATTAAAAACTGTAAGCTTGCTCAGCTGGGGTTCCTGGAGGTAGGGTAGGAAGTGGTCATTTGAGGCTCTTCACAAAAGAAGGGGAAATCAAGATTGACAATCAAAAGGTAACAAAAGAGAAAGGAGACATTTTCAATGATACAAGCCTGACAAAAACTTCTATACTATCTAAAGTAACCCACTAATGTTTGTAAGAACCAACTGAGGCAGAAAACAGTCAGATTTTGGAAGATTCACAGGTTCTACAGTAAAAAAAGAAACCCCAAACACACACATAAAACCTAAACAGAAAACAAAGCAAACAAACCAGACCAAAAACACACACACACACACAAAAAAAAACAAACAAGGGAAAAAAAACACACACAAAAAAACCCCAAACAACCCCCCCACCCCCAGTTAGATACAGCCACTTTGAGGTCAGTTTTCATCTTCTGTTTGAGTCGTCTGATTTTTTTTCCCCAGTATAAAAACTGTGTGGTTTTTTGGTCAGTAGCCACAGTCAAGTAAGAAGTAGGAGTAACAGGACTATTTTCTTCCTTGTCGAGAAAAACTAAGCTCATGCTGATCCCATGTTGCAGGTCAGAATATGGCCATATCAGTTACCTTGTTGAGAATAACAGGGACAGACCAAATACATATACATAGCTTCATTGTTAGCACATGTCTCATTAAGACAGAGCCATAATTTATAAACATAGAAAACTGCTTATACACAAATCTTCCATTTAGCAAGATTTTCTGATTGGCTGTGCACCTTTAAATGACTTATTTGTGTCAGTCTGTTTCAGGATATATCTGGAGCACACAATGTCATCAAGAAGTGCTATATGATTACAGTGTAGTACTTTGGGTGGCTTTTAGAAAGCAATAAATTATAGCATTACCATATACCATGCATAACATCTCTATGCCACTTAGCAAGTATGAGGCCAAAATGAACACTCTAACCTTGAAAATACATGATTAAAGTGCTGCCTCGTGGATTGATATACAAAATGGCTAAGTTTAGTGATCCTTCAAATCCTGGTTCCCTGGTGAGCACAAAGGGTTCTGATGTACAAGGCTCTGCCAGCAATTGCATAGGGCATAAAAGATGTGATGCCTTCAGAAGTACTTGGGCTACTAGGAGTAAGAAAAGGCACTTAGGAGAAAATTGGTATCCTTTGGTAAGGTGCAGACATTTTCCAGTATAAATTTAAGCTGTTCTTAAAAGTTGTAGTCAGGCAAATGTCCCAAGAGGTAAACAGTACAGTATTTGAGAAAGCTGGGCCAATATAGAAACAAATGGTATCAGTTTAGAAGGTAGGCAGCTTCACTGCTACAATCAACTGAGTAAATGTCTCCAAAGATTTTTCTAGCACTATTAGAAGATTCAGCTGCCAGCATCTTTTAAGTAAAAGGAAGTACAAACTCGAAGCATTGTGTCATGTAAGAAAGCCACAGCTGTTTAACACAGAAAATAGCACTTTTTCTGATATACTTTTACCAATACATTTGCCAGAATAAGTTCATTCACATTGTCTGTGTCCTTAAGTCACTTTCTGTTTGAGTGAGTCAACCATCGCTGACTTGAATGTGTTGTTTCTGCGGGTATTCTAAACATGACTGGCCTACAGCCAAACACTTTTGATAAATGAGTTACGTGATCAAATGGTACTGGGTTTGTTTGCATGTAGGTAAGCTCAGACAACATTTGTGTGTTGTTCTGATTCTATTTCAGTATGTAAAGAACTTAAACCTCTCTTGAGGTACTCTTCTACCTTTTCAAGTGCATCTTTTTAATTCCCAAAAGTGCTTGCTTAAAAACGTTCTTCTTTATCTGCATATGCAAGTGCACATTTGATGGGCAGTAGGCTATTACTGTTATATCTGCACATCTATGGACGTGTGCGCCTGTCTATGTGACTACAAGCAATCCACAGATGGTCTTGTGTCAGGGCCTGCATGAGACTCAAACATGACAAAAGGGGTATATTCAAATCTGGTATGTGACTGGGGGGGGATGGGGGTATTTGTAATTCCACGCTATCCCTTTCTACTGGGAAACTTGTAAAATCTCACTTGCAGTCCTGGAAAGGATTTGCACAGCTCTAATAGAAATGCTCGACTAAGATAGATGGGTCTGGGAGTGTCACATGGCCTTCCTGAGCATAAGTTATGTTACTAAATCAGCATATTGATCTGGGAACACAGCGTCCTGGAATTCTGAAAATGTCAGGCACAGTCTCAGTGCTTCACTTCTTTAAAATCAAATTAATTTAGCCAACTTACTCTGGAGAAGAAATGATGATGTCAGATCCATGCAAACAGCAGGGTGTCGAGCACTCCTAGTCCCACTGCCTTTGACAATTTTGAAAGGAAGAACCTAAAAGAAAATAGCTAGGTTATCACCTAGCTCTCCCTTCAAGGAAAGAACCACCACCACAGGTAATGCAGGTCTCTGCTTATGTGAACTCAGGTATCCTGGGGCCTCACAACTCTCCATGGATCTTTGCGAATTCCCAAAGTGGGGATAATCAAGGGGGTTGAGAGGTAAAATTATATGGTTACATGCGATGATACTAATCCATCTACCTTACCCATTAGGTACATTTTAGATTAAAGGCCTAGATAGACCATGGCCTTGCACTGTGATCTCCAGTTCGGTATGCATGTTTAATCAAGCATGCTAATCCACAAATGCATGGTCAGGGTTGCAGCATCTGGTGTGAACAGAACACTTTCAGCAAGCAGGCCCATCAGCATGAATAAATCTGTAGACATTAGCCATGTATATTTAGTTGGTAGAACAGTTACATATTGGCACAAATTGCTTCTGGGGAAGAAGGGACAGTCTGCCAAAACATATTATACAGTGTGGACTTTTTCTTCTTACCTGACTTGACAAAACATATAAGGCAAGCATATAGTGTATGTAAGGAAAAGGAGCAACTAGAAAGTTTCAAAGAACAAAACTGATCTATGTTCTTGACTAGAAGTACCAACACATCCTGTTCTGACCCCACAAGACATCACACATGGCTTTGATTCCTACACCACAGGGACCAGGAGCAGCATGGGAGCCCCAAAGAGATACAAATTCCAATCCTGCCCTGCCATACACAAAGAGTGGGGCTGGAGAAGCTCTGCTGTTAATCCACCCAGCAGAGCTTGGTTCAGCTCCCTGGCAAAGGAGAGGTCACTACGACAGAGGCTAGATGCAGACCACTCACTCCAACCTCCCACAGCTCCTTGCGCAGGCTCCCCAACCTACAGGCTTGTCTGATCAATGCTATTACAGACATCTCCTTCCGGGCTTTGATGTACTCGAGCTGAACACCCCTTTCCTATGTTGAGAAGCTCATTAAAACTAGAGGTGACATAGGCATCACTACAGGGATCTGAGGGTCACCGAGACAGAGCCAGATATATCAGGAAGCTGCAGCCAGAGAAAGAGATAGTAGGACCTTGTCTGACCTGTACCCTTTGAGGATGAGGTGGGCAGGCTGTTATCTACTGCAAATGAAAAATGCACAGCCACAACTTGCTGATACTGTGAGCTAGGAAAAGAGGGGGGAAAAAAAATCTTGAATATGTTATCAAGACAAATACAGTTTCTTCACTAGGTTTCAGCAGAGAAAATCTGTACAAAGGCATCCTGGTAGCAGCCCTGCCCTTCTTCTCTAAGGCAGTGATGAAATATAACCACCCAAATTTCCTTGCTAGAATAAACTGGAGGATTCATATTATTCACATTTGAAATAGGATTATGCAAAGGAGAGTTGGACTGTAAGTTATTTGATTGGGAAGAGGGAAAAGCAGTTCTAGGTCCCAGCAGGCCGAAAACCCCTTCAAAATAGTATAACAAAAGGTGATGATGTTTTCTCTGGAAAACATTATATGTGGCAAAATTCTATTTAGCATTTACAGAAACTGAGCAAAAGGGAATACAGACCCTAGGAACTTATTAGGTACAGTGAAGAGAGTGGGCAGTAGGCAATAATGAACAGCATAACATGCAGCACAAACACCTATGTCCATTGCAGCCAATATAAACAACTCCCTCATACACCAATTGGTTTTCATTTGTTCCTTGTCCTCTCAGAACCACTCCTTGGCTTCACTAAATATAGAAAAGCCTTGATGTGCATCAATAGCCAGCCTTAGTGTAAGCTTTCTGCTTCCCATTTTTCATGGAAGTGAGAGTGGTACCTGACATTACTCAGGACCTTGAAATTTACATCCTCTTCTTTTCCTGTGTGAGTAATAACCCATAGTCCCACCAATTTCTGCTGTACTTTATAATATTTCTCCATGTCATGGTTTAATGCCAGTGGGCAATTAAGCTCCATGCAACCACTTGCTTACTCCCCATCAGTGGGATGGTGGAAAGAATCAAAAAGTAAAAGCGAGAAAACTCATGGGTTGAGATAAAAACAGTTCATATGATGGCTTGGGTTTGAAGGGGCCTTAAAGATCATCTAGTTCCAACCCCCTGCCACAGGCAGGCACACCTGCCATGAAATCAGGTTGCTCAGAGCCCATCCAACCTGCCCATCCAACATGCAGCATAAATGCAAAGGACAGGTGGATTGTAGGTTGTTTGATGAGGAAGTGGGAAAAGTGGTTCTAGGTCCCAGCAGGCCAAAGGTGATGACATTTAATAGGTAAAGCTAAAGCTGAATGTAAGAAAGCAAAACAAGGCATTCATTCGCCATTTCCCACAAGACAGCAGGTGTTCAACCATCCCCAGGAAAATACGGCTCCACTACATGTAACAGTTATTTGGAAAGACAAACATGATTACTCCTAACAACCCCCACTTCATTCTTCTTCCCCCAGCTTTACAGGCTGGCCACGATGCCATATGGTATGGGATATTCCCTGGGTAATTTGCAGTCAGCTGTCCTGGCTGTGTATCCACTTAATCACAGAATATTCTGAGTTAGAGTGGACCCACAAGGATCATCGATTCCAACTCCTAAGGGAATGGCCCATAGGGGGATCAAACCCACAACCTTGACATTATTAGCACCATGCTCTAACCAACCGAGCTAATCTCAAGCTACCTTCCCAAGTCCTCGTGCATCCCCAGTCTCCTTGCTGGTGGATGGGGTGAGAAACAGAAAAGGCCTTGAGACTGTGTGTAAGCACTGCTCAACAGTAACGAAAACATCCTGAGTTGTCAACACCGTTCTCACACTAAATGCAAAACACAGCACTGTACCAGCTACTAAGAAGAAAATGAACTCTATCCCAGCCAAAGACAGGACACTCCACATCTTCCCTCGGCTAAGAGGAAGGTAATTCCCTGGAAGAGGCTTCATCTCCACCACCAGGAATGTTCTCAGTTCTGGCTGCTCAGGTACACAAAGATGTTCCAAAATATCAAGTTTAAAAATATAAATATATTTAAATATATATATAAAAAATATATAAAATATATATGTAAAAATATATAGTTTAGGAATATAACTAGGTTATGCAGAAAGAAAATTAGAGAGACAAAAGCACAATTTGAAGTCAATTTGGGTACTTCTGTTAGGGATAACAAAAA
>VYXB01009668.1:148443-183011 GCA_013397135.1 Pachyramphus minor
TCAGGCATTGGAATGGCCTGCCCAGAGAAGTAGTGGATTCACAGTCCCTGGAGGTTTTTAAGATGAGGCTGGATGTGGCACTGAGTGCCATGATCTAGGAATCACAGTGGTAGTGGATCAAGGGTTGGACCTGATGATCTCAGAGGTCTCTTCTAACTCAGTTAATTCTATGATTCTATGATCATTAAATCAAAGCTAATCAGCTGGATCCCTGTTTGTCTCAAGACACTGTTCAGACTTCTTTATTTAAAACCCCACATAGATTTGGCTTAATCTGCTTCACAATTATTTCCTTTCCAATTTCTCCACTTACCTAATAATGTTTTTTCTTTGTCATTTCCCATGCCTCTCCAACACAGCCTTCCTGTAAGTTTTCACCTCATCTCACCATTGATTTTCAAGCCCTGTCTGAGGATGCATTCCTTTTCTCCTCTGTGTCTTAATTTCTCTCCTTGAAAAGCAAGATCTATTTCAGCTCTGCTGCCTCTGTGAAGACAGGGAACAACACAAGCGTGCTACAGCCGCACTTGTGTCCTAGCCAATGAGGGTATTCCTCACAGGATAAATTGAGATGCCACAACAGTCATTCTCCTCTGAAGCTTTATATGCTCCTCGGGTGGTCTTGTGCTGGACTCCCCACACAAGCCTATATTTTAAAAATTGCAAGTTGCTTTTGAGGCTACATCGCTTATATCTCTCATTGAACATGATAAATCATTCCCATTCCTTAATCCTAATTATTTTCCCTCCTATATTGCAAAAAATAAGCTGGTATTACCATAAAATATGAAATCCCCAGAACCGTAGTTAGTATTTCTTCCTTTTCATGCCCTTCCCCCACCCACACTTGCACATTGAACCTCCTTTGTAGGCAGTCATGGATTTCTATCATCTGAGGATCAGAGCGCTGTGCATCCATCAAGAAGGGTAAAATATTCACAGGAAGAGACTACAAGATGAGGAAGAGGTCCGGAATGCATAATATGTGCCAGAGGAACAGATGTACACAGAAAATAAAAGTTCTGCAAACTGCAATAAAAATTTCCTCCATGACAAGAACTGTGCATTTTTCCATGGCTGTCATAGATTTCATGGAACCACTGAAATCCAGACATTTTCAGAAATCCCATGAAATGTACCTTTTCACCTGAATCCACATGAAATTGGAATTTTTCCATAAGAGCCCCCATAAAATTGGCATATTTTTTTAGAACACCCCTTGAAATTATATAGAATATTGCAGGTTTTTTAGCCTAGCCTCTCGTTGCACATCTTAAAACTACAACCTTGGCTATTGACTTTTTGCATTTTTTCCTTTCAGAATAATAGGTTATGCAAAAATACAAAAGGAATGAAAATAGTCTCCTATAGGAAAGAAACTAGAAGCTCTCATAAATGTTTTATAATTAGCACAGAAAGTTTGAATTTATAAACAGTGAATTTTTACCAGCACAAGAGTAATCTCAACTGAACATTCTTCATTTGACTCTGGAAAAATTGACATAATGGAAACTGTCATGTACAAAAATGTGCACACGTTTCTAATGACGTTCCCTACTTCACTTCTTTTAGGGAAGCAGTTAAAGGATGAATCTACTATTGTGGCACTTGACCAACACTGAAGAACTGCAAGTGAGTAAGTGCCACCACAAACGAGCCACAAGCAAAAGCTTCAGGAGTTAAACACAATGCAGTCAATTCATTCTTTAAACATACTATTTGCTAAAATAAATTCTTCATCTCTAACAAAGAGGAGCAGACGCTGTGGCATAAGCATTCATTAAATTCCCAGAGTGACAGCTGAGCTATTTGTTCTGGTTAAAACAAATCGATACAACAGCTCAAACCCTCCCTTACACAAGTTGGTCAACAGGCATCCCAAATCACAATCCAGCTCAGGTCCCATTATTGCAGTTAGTTCCATTAACACTTCAGCAAGACTACTGTCCAAGTAAGAACTGGAAACTGATGTTCTTTCCGTAGTCTCCAATTAAGCCTTGATCCGGAAGCAACACAACAATTGAGGATAGCAGCATTTAACTCTGGCAGTTGACCCAAACACAAGAGATCTCATGGAAGGCAAAAATAAACAGAATCGGTAGTGCTGCTGAGAAACTTCTACAAGGACACAGATGCCAGTGCAGACAAAGAACAGAAGATACAGTAGCCAGAAGATAATGGCCTAAAATGAGCAGATTATAACACCCTTAAATAAATCAGAGGTCTTCAGATTGATTGGGCACAATGAATTTCAACTTATGATTCTTACATGGCCACTTACTCACTCTCTGAATCACTAGACCGTCACCTCTCAGAATGCAGGAATAGAAGATAAGGTACCAAAAAGCTGGAAAAGAGCAAACAGAATATCTAGCTCTACAAAGAGGGGGAGGAAAGAACTAAGGACTTACAAGCCAGTCAATTTGCCTTCAATCCTGAGAAAACACCAGAACAAGTAGTCAAACTATTTGTAAGTGTCTCGAAGACACCACGGAAATGAATAGGAGCTAGTATGGATTTCTAGAGAATAAATCCCGTCAAATCAATGTAATTTCCTTCTGCCATATGGTAACAGGCCTTATAGCAGAAGCAGAGCAGGAGATGTCACGTTTCTTGATTTAGTAAAGCTTTTGGTGCTGTCTCAAATGTCACTCACACGCATACTAAGAAAACATGGTCTGAACAAAATTGCAAGAAGGTACAAAAGTGGTTGGACATAACATGTAAAGAAAGTTATTGCTCGCCTATAGTCTAAGTAAGCCATCCAGGGGGGCAAGAGGATTAAAAAACATTGCTATGGATATGACTCTGTTTAGTATTTTGATAAATCATCTGGCCATGCCCGCAGGTTTCAGCTGGGATAGAGTTAATTTTCTTCACAATGGCTAGTGGAGGGCTATGTTTTGGATTTGTGCTGAACACAGGGTTGATAATACAGAGACGTTTTTGTTCCTGCCAAGTAGGGCTTACACAGAGACAAGGCCTTTTCTGCTATTTGTACTGGCAAAGAAGTTGGGGATGCGTGGGAGACTGGGAGGAGACACAGCCAGGACAGGTGACCCCAACTGACCAAAGGGATACTCCAGACCATGTGACATCACGCTCAGTATATCTCAACCCACGAGTTTTTCAGCTTTTACCCTTCCAATTCTCGCCCCAATCCTGCCAAAAGGAGCTGCACCATGCAACAGCACACAAACTGTTCTCACAGAGTGTATAAGCAAAATGCACAGGACAACTGCAAGTGTGAAGGCTCAGAGTTTGAAGCGATGTGGACAAATAACGTCAAGGTGTCAAGGAAAGGGCTGAAATTCAATGGGGGATGGAGAGGAGAAGGCAGAGATGGTCTAATTGGAGAGCCCCAGAAAAAAACAATGGAAGTGACCAGAGGTCCAGCAAATGTGTCCAGCAGAAAAGATTTGAAAACTGTGGGGTCTTCAGAGAAAAGAATTCTTGGGAAGGCAATTTTAAGGCTTTGAATGCATAAAAGCTTGTCACACATGGGGTTCTGGCATGTTAGAAAGTTTGAAGAATAACAGCTTTATTTTGCAGCAAGATGGATGCAGGTCAGACATTACAGAAAAACATTTATAATGAAGATAGTGAAGCATTAGGATGGAGCCTGGGAAAACTATGGAATCTGGAATCTCTATCACCAGATGTTTTTAAGAACAGCCTAGAAAAAAATTATGCAATGAATGACATAAATATAACCAATCCTGCAGAAGGGGGACTTCTTGAGACCCCTTCCAGCCCTATTTTTCTAAATGCCAAACGTCCTTCTATGTTTCAAGGCCTCAAAACACAGTGTATATAAATATACAAGTAATTCAGTTGACTTCAAAGCAAGTATACACAGGATTTAAGAATGTGTGTGTATATATATATATATGTATATATATAAAACTTGCCAGATCAGAGAAGCCAAAGGAAGTATCTTGCAAAAGTAGCTGCATTTGTTTAAACTGCCTTATATATATATCAGCATTATATTTAAAATCTGGTTTCCTGGATTTCAGTGACTAACTGTAGGAGAGCACCATGGATTTGGGCTACAGCCTTCTAAGCAACTGTTCATTAGCATGAACCTTGTAATACAGTGTCTGTATTCACTGAAGCTGGCTGGGGATGGGGGGAAAAAAAGAAGAAACAGGCCAAAAAGGTCCAAGTGGGAAATAACATGCTGAGAATGGCAGTATTTTCTACTCATGACAGCACTTTTTTTTTTTTTTTTTTGTAAGACAGGTTGCATACAGACAGTCTCAATATGTAGTATCTATAATGTTGAGGACACTAGGTTATAAACACATACAGAAAAGGGGAAAGCTTCTTCAACTGTCTCTCACACCTCCTTCCATATGCTATCACCAAATGTTTTATTGTATGCCAATTTTCAGCAGATATCATTGAAAATAATATTTATTTTGCACAAGATTCAGTAAGACTTGATATAAATTGTTGACCATCCTCCTCCAATGTCTCTCCAATATTTCTCCTTTTTTTTTTAGGAAGGAGCAGTGTGTGTGAGTTTCACCCATCAGGTCTGAACAATATCCTGCACAGCGGAACAACTTGATAAGTGCCGTTCAATGCTAATTTGTTTGACCGTGGCATTGGAGTTGAGACTGGCACATTTGTTACAGAAGACTGAAGGATACTTTGACCTGTTAACCATTTATTTTGTCCTTGAGTCACACAACAAATCCACAAGAGCATGTAGTGACAGGACAAAGAGAACTGGCCTCAAACTGATGGAGGGTTTAGATTAGATATAAGGAAGAAATTCTTCAGTATGAGGGTGGTGAGTCACTGGAACAGGTTGCCCAGAGAAGCTTTGGATGCCCAGTCCCTGGAAAGGTTCAAATTGTCCGAGGGTTCACTTCTCTGAGGCACCTATCAGTAAGACAAGAGGGCATATGGTCTTAAGCTCTGCCAGGGGTGGTTTAGGTTGGATATTAGAAAGAAGTTCTTTACAGAGAGAGTGATCAGACACTGGAACGGGCTGCCCAGAGAAGTGGTGGATTCTCTGTCCCTGGAGGTTTTTAAGATGAGACTGGATGTGGCACTTAGTGCCATGGTCTAATAATCATGGTGGTAGTGGATCAAGGGTTGGACTTGATGATCTCAGAGGTCCTTTCCAACCCAGCTGATTCTGTGATTCTATGAAATGGGGGTTCAAAGGGGTTGAATGGGGCTTTGAGCAACCTGGTCCAGTGGAAAGTGTCCCTGCCTATGGTGGAAACTAGATTATCTTTAAGGTCCCTTCCAACCCAAGCCATTCTATGATTCTATGAAATTACAATGCCCAGCAACAACACATCCCTTTCTAAAAAACATCTGATTAAAGACAAGGCACTTCTCTGATCTCTGGAGCCCTGTGCAAACCAGCTCTTTTGGATGGGGAGAGAAGAGGATCTTCAGAGTATGGGATCCTATAAATACACACATACAAGGAATACCTCCAACACTGCCTCCTCCAGCAGGCTGAACTCCTTAGCACTGTTAGAACCAAAGACACCAACATGCTGCTTCAGGATATTTCCCAGCCAAAAGTCACATCACCTAAGCCTGTGAAAGGAAAATGTGAAGTCTGGAACTGCATCTGGAAACAGGCAGGCAGCCACCAGGGCTGCTGAAATACTGCTCTTGTGTATAGAGAAATTCCTGTAAAGGCAGAAAAATCAATGCGTTTCTGAAGTTTTTTTCAGGTACAGGTTAAGACAAGTTTCCCAGGAAACCATGAATTCCCATAAAGGTGGGAAGAATCTCGACTACAAAGAACAACAAGCTGATCCAGGCACAAATAGAGTGCAAATGAAACAGGACTTGGAGAAAAACCTCTGCCTGCATCCAGCTCTGCCAGTTCCCACACAAACCACCAGTTCCTTCTAACTGGTTTACCAGCAGCTTCAACTTGGCTTCTCAATTCCCAGGAGGGGAAAATAAACAAACATAAAAAAAATTTCCCCACTTCCCCCAAACACAGAAACAACCTTCAACACGCTTTTTTGTCACGTTTATCTTTATCTGAAAATACTGCCTGTGAAACGTGCAGCCCCACACAGAATGCCTTCTGCCACTCACATCCCCCCCCTTAAAAGACCTAGCAAACACTTAAATGCTTGTGCCCTGACATAAGAATTTCTTGTTTGCTTCTAGAAATGATTTAAGGGTTTGCTATCCATTTTTGAGCAGTGTACTTTTAACATATTTTATTATTATGACTTACAGTCAAGACACAGAAACAGAACGGCTCACAGAAGTATCATTTAAATCATGATACTTCACATTTCACACAGCTAATACAATCTTTTGACCTACCAATCCAAATAACATTTAAAATTTGAATGGCAAGAGGCTGGCTGCTTAGGGCTGCTGATACAGAAAGTCCCTGTATAAATCACAATATCACAGAAGTCACAAAAACTGTGAATTTTGGTGTCAGCTGTGAAAATATTCCATCTGGTTTCTGTCTGGTAGAAAAATGTTTAAAATCTGTCTAAGTACAGGAAGTTTATTTTTGCTTCCTCAGTGCAGCAGAAGTAAGCAGTGTAAAACCGGTGAATAGTGCCTCAGAGTTCTGATATTTCTCCAAGTGCTTGTGAAATTTCCAAAACAACATTCTGAGTTTCATTCAGACATCTAACCACACTACTTAATTTCACGCCCTTAATCCAGACTGAGCAACCCATCAAGTGCATTTCTAATAGTTACACTTGAAAATATAACAAAAACAATAATAGGCCCCATAATATCAATTAGCTAAAGCCAACTCTGACAGCATATTCTGGGCAGGGGGTGTGTTTGGAATACATCTACATCAATACGCATTTGCTTCCCTTATATGTTAGATCTCTACTAGTAGTGAGCCACTACTAAAGCCACTCAGTCCACATGAACATCTACTTGCAGATTCTGGAGTTTAGGCAGCCAGTTTCAGAAGGCTTGGGTCCTGACTTTCTTTATGTAGCTCTTGACAGGGACTGATTTTATGCTCTTTTTCATTTAGGTCATTCATCTATTTAATGGAAACTGTATAGAAAAATTATTATAAAAAATTACACGAGAGATATATTACTTTTTAAATCCCTATCACTAGCATTGCCCCATCCCGGACAGCATGACAGTCAGCAAAGAACCCGATATTCATTTTATTTATACTGTGTTACTTCCTCAAGACCCCCAACAACTGGAATCTCTATTAGTATTAGTTAGATCCAGTATAAAAAAGGAACAAGAAGCTAACATGAGAAGGGAAAAAAAAAACAACCCAGTGGTGCAAGAAAAATTCAAGTTTTCTAAGGACTTAAATTTCCAAGGACTAGGCTTTTCAAAAATACTTAGAATGGAGCCAGAGCTATTTTCAAAGGAGCTGAAAAAAGAC
The DNA here is from genome assembly GCA_013397135.1 of Pachyramphus minor. Classification (NCBI taxonomy): domain Eukaryota; kingdom Metazoa; phylum Chordata; class Aves; order Passeriformes; family Tyrannidae; genus Pachyramphus; species Pachyramphus minor. The sequence goes on from VYXB01009668.1 coordinate 155,828, forward strand.
CAGTGCCCAACAACATTTAAGCTTGCTTACCCCCTTTCGCTTTCCCTCCACCGAAAGCCTCCCTTTCTCTGCTACCCCAGCAAAGGCTTTAAGCATGTGGTCAGGTGGAGGGGTCATTTCATAGTTCACAGGGGTGGGGTTTGGATTGAAGAGCTTGATAATCCCTTGTAGGCCAAACACCTGTGAGGGGACTGTCTGGCATCAAGAGGAACTTTTGAAAGAGTTGATAATTTAATGAAAAATTAAATGACCTAGGTAAGCCCTGCCAGTCCTGGGTTCCTGCATCATAGTAAGACCTTTAAAACTAAGTACAAACTCCCTACTCTTCAATCTTCAATGCCTCGCAGAGGAAAAACTCATTGTCACACACATTTTAATCCATGGATAGAGGTGCTGCTCCTGCAGCTCCCTACAGCAGATAACTCTCCTGTTTCCAATACTCTGTTATCTGGCTGTCTTTTTCCACACCTCCACCCACTCTAGCCGGTGCTCTGCTCTCCAGGGGATTGTTTTTGTAGAGGGCAAAGAATGACTGGAATAGGCAGGAAGCACCTACCACAGTTGTTTGTCTTTCCCAGATGGCTCCCAGGTTTTTTTGTTTTCCTACTGCACTTTGTGCGCAGAGGGAACACGGGTAAAGAGCCCTTTAAAAGATAGTAGGGAACTGCTGTGGTGATTTCAAGATGGAGCATGCAATTGCTATTTTTGATTGTGTTAACCCAGGCATAATTATGTAATTATCCACAAAAATTTAGTCAGAGTTTTGCATATCTAAATCATTAACTTTAACAATTGACAGGCTGCTTTGATTAGTATTTTCACAGTCTAGCATAGCATACATTTGTCAGCTTTCCTATGATTAGTTGCAATTTGGAATTTGTTTATGCAAAATGTTTTTATTGCTTGTTTTGGGGGGAGGGAAAAAAAGGAGGGTAGAGAAGACATGTTTATCCTGTCAGGAGATCCTACAGAACTTACTAGGGATGCTGCAAATGTAGTTTTGCTGTGCTTTAATGTCATTAATTTGGATAACTGATACAGCTTGTATTTGTTAATGGGAACATGAACTCTGGGTGAGCACCTTTTGCCATACAATGCCTTTGATTTTTTTAATCAAAATTTCAGTAAATGAATTCAGAAGCACCTAGCACTTTATGCAACACCATTATTGCTTTCCAGAAACAACAACGGGTGCACCATGCAATCAGCGTAAACATTTTAAAATGCTGCTTGTGTCAAATACTATAACGCCAGCTCAGCCTTTTCATTCAGCATTGTAATCAATATCATAATTTAAGATGCAGTTTGTTAAGCTAAGCAATAACAGATGATTCCATTGCGCACCTGCTACTGGATCTGTTTCTGTGTTAAGCACTCTGAAAGGGAAATCTGAAAGCCACACAGTTCATCCTTCACAAAGCAAACCCTACTGTAGCAGAATTGTGTTGACATGAGGTACCCCAATGATTGTGAAGTACTGTGGTGTGGAGTCTGGTGGTTCCCAAGTTACCCAAGGTTGGTAAACTGCCGGAAAGGTTCTCACTTTCCTACTCTGATTCCCAACTAATGGCCACATATGACAAAATGCATCCTAAACCAGTGCAAATGCTACTTCTAGACATTTTGACTTGATTAGTGCCACCATTTTTCAGTGGCTGGTGGGCACAGCTTTTTCTCTGCCTGGGGAGTTCAGGTAAGATCATAGCTCTTGCCTTGCACCACAATTTTAATACTCTCACATCTTGAAGCACTAGTAGGCTTTGTGTTACCCTCTTTCATATAAATCACTAAAACAACTGGGTAAACTCACTCCTTTTTGTGAAAATTCTTCCAACCAGTAGCCTCCATCTGACTAATTCATCAACGCTTACAAAATTTCTCAGAGAGGCAAGGGAAGCATGCTTTGACTTCATAACCCATGACAGATTATGATTTACAACTTCATCTGCCCCATGGTAGCTGCAGTTTGGTAATTATAGTTTAAACTTGCCCACTTCCTACATGATCCTCAGAGACCACTGTGATGGGCATAGCATAAATTCCAGCTTTGCAGATCCCACATCTGTCTAATAACCTCACCTAGTCAGGCTTCAGTCTTCTCCATCAGAAGGGGAGGTCTGTTTCAGAGACTCATGAACAATTAATGTGAAAGACACATCAGATGGGTAATTTTTTTTTTTATCTCTAAATCATTTCATATATATAAAAAACTATCATGCTCTCATTAGTAGATTGTCTGAGCCCCATCATCCAATGGTCTTTGTTCAGGCACCTGATGCTTGTTTTTAAAATGTTGCTTCTTAGGTATAGCTGACTGCTGGCATATTCACTGCATCAGCTCTCAAAAGGCTTGTTTGCTGTTTGGAATTCATGGGGAGCAGCCCCGTCTGTCTTTGTAGGAATGCTGGCTGCACGACTGAGTACATGAAAATCAGGGAAGCCAGAAGAAAAGAATGATCTGTTACCTGAGTTTCTTTCACCATTTGAAATCCACTGAAAGGGAGCCATCTTTGTAGCACAAGCTGTTGGCAACTCCTCTCTCCAGAGTGTATCGTCAGTCCCAAGCTTGCGATCCTTTATTCTTCTCATTTTAATTGGTAGCTCCTGCCTAGAAACCAGTTGGGAATTGAATTGCCTGTGTGTTCCCCATGCTCCAGAGCAATTGCCTGTATATTCCATGTGCCTCCAAGCAGTTGCCAGTTGCTCCTCATTCCTCCTAGTAAATGCCAGTAATCTGTGCACTGGTGTGTAAAAGTTACAGTACTTGATTACATCAGGATTGAGAACAGCACAAAACGTGAAAATGCTGCTATTTTCACCTTACCTTAATACACATGCTCTGCCCCAGCCTTCGGCCTCAGTGCTGTGAGAGCAGCTCATCTGGAGGGAGGGGAAACATCTCTAGAGGACCTGCTTCCAGATTTGCACCAGCTTATGGATGGCCCCAAGGAATTTTCCTGAATTCTTCTATTCCCCATCTCTACGCCTCACCTGTCCATCCTGCTAACACTGACATTAAGACAGCTTTGCACTGCTTTCATCCTTACACCAGGATTAACATCCCACAGAGTGTTTGCTACTGCAGGATCACTGTTTCCCCATGAAGCTGAATAGGTCTGTCGTAGATTCAAGTAGTTGAATTTTTTGGTTATAGGGGTGCCATGGGAATAGTTTGAATAAGAAACTACCAGAAGCTTCTACTGTCCTATGAAAAGAGCTAATGCTAGCTACCTCTAAGTGGGTTTCCTGTTGAAGGCTGAGACTGAGCCAATTAGAAGTGATAATATACGCTTTTGTGATAACATATTTAAGAACAGAAGAAGAGAAAGCTGTAGCGCCAAAAAAATTCCAAGCCGAGAGAGCAAGCAACCATCAAAGTCATTGGAGCTGGGAAAAGGGGAGGCTTCCCTCCCTTCCCTTCCCTCCAGCAGGGGAAAAGTCTGAAAGCTAAAGCCCCTACAGCCCATGAAAGACTTTCAGAGTAAACAGACCCCCCGTGCACCCCATGCCAGAACTGGTGATTGCATAAAAGAAGCTGTGACGCTGTAGGAGGCCTAATATGGAGTGAAGTCCTGCAGGAGACCTGAGGCTCTTGGAGAAGCATATCTATGCCAGAGCAAGTTTTTCCGAGTAGAACTTGTGACCCATGAGGCAGCAGATTAAAAAACTGTTGCCCAAGAGGTAGACCCACGGGGAGAGGTCCATCAAAGACTGTCTCCTGTGAGGTAGGACCTCCATGCACCTGTAACTGTGGTGATGACTATCGTGAAGCAAGTTGTCCCCTTGCAGTCCATAGAAGAGACTCCCACGCAGCAGGGGACCGTCACCCCCCTGTAGCCATGGCAAAGACTATGGTAAAGCAAGTTGTCCCCTTGCAGTCCACAGAAAACCATCGGAGTGGAAAAGAGCAGACTGCACCCCATGGAAAAGTGATTCCCCCCAGTAGAGTGAATTAAGAAGAATTACTGTCTCAGAGATGGACTTTGGCAGCCGCAGAGGCTGGCCGTGACTTTCCCTGCCCTCCCCCCCTGCTTTCCCATCTCCCTGCACTGCCTGGGGGAGGAGGGAAAACATAGAGGAAGGGGGGATAGAGGAGAAGGTGTTGTGTTTGAAGACTGTTTTATTCTTTAGCTCTTATTTTGTTAGCAATGAATTTAGCTTTTAATCCGTTAGCAATAAATCTAAGTTATATTTTCAGCCAAGCTTGTTTTAGTTGCTTCTCTCAGTCCTTATCTCTACTTAGAAATCCTGACTTTTTTTTTCCTCCCTGTCTCTCCACTGCCCAGAAGGGGGGTGGGGGGGGAAGGCGGGCAAAAAGCCACAGTTTTCGGTAGGTGCTGGCATCTGGCCCAATGAAATCCACCACAAGGTCTCAGGTTCTGCCTGGAAGGAACAACACTACTGCCCTATCACCTCTTCTCCCTGAGCCGGGTAAAGGCAGAATTAGGCTAGGCTGGGTGGCAGGGATGGACAGAAGCCATTAATTAAATAGCTCCTCTGTCCCTTATAGAGCCACTTGCTTATGGACCCCATTTCAAGATCAGTTGTTTGTTCTGCATTAAGTGGGAGGAGTTAGCACAAGAGAGAAACAGGTATAGGAAGGAAGGATTGCAAATTTGACTCTTCTATGATGTGCTCTTGCTACAAGCACAACTTCCAAGCAAATGAAAGAAAGAGCAGTGACTCACTTGCTCCAAGATTAGACCAAGAGAGAAGAAAACGTTACTCCACAAATTGCCAATCTGTGCAGAGCTCCTGTCAAAGCTCCTGTTACACATCACTCTGGACTGAGCCTGTAGGCCAGACAAGCCATGCAGAATCAGAAGGAGATTTCTAATGTTTGATTATCAGGAGATGCAGTTGTTCACAAAATCCAAATTAAATTAGACTGCATTGAGTACTTGTTCAGAGACTGATCACTGTATAGGAGTCTCTGTGTGCATCAGATACTTCTGCAGCCATAATCAGAAAAGTTACACAGAGCTCTTCAGCCTTTTTCTGGGTCATGAGGATACTTTCATCTTCTCCTCACTCCTTTGCATTCTTCTGTATATGCTGCATTTTTCTGTGACTACTCCAACAGCTTCAGTGGACAATGGAAGAGCTACAGATATCATCCATCTGGACATGTCTAAGGCCTTTGACACAATCCCCCCAAAACATTCTCCTCTCTAAACTGGAGACAGAGTTTATCTGATAGGTAGACTATTCAATGGTAAGGAATTAGCTGAATGGTTATATTGAAAGAGTTGCAGTAAATGACTCGATGTCTGGATGGAGATTGATGACAAGTGGTGCCCTCAGAGATCCATACTGGGACCAGTACTGTTTAACATGCTCACTAACACCAACACAGTCAAACGGATTGAGTGCACCTTCAGAAAGTTTGCACATGACACAAAGCTAAGTGGTGTGGTTGACACACCAAGAAATGGGATGCCATCCAGAGGGACCTGGACAAGATGGATAAGTGGGCCCATGGGAATCTCATGCAATTTAAGAAGGCCTACTTTAAGGTCCTGTATGTGGCCCAGAGCAATGCCAAGCACAAATACAGGCTGGGCAGAGAATGGATTGGGAGCACCCCTGAGTAGAAAGACTTGGAAGTTCTGGTTAATGAGAAACTTAACAAGGGAATGAGCACTGACAGCCCAGGAATCCAACCATATCCTGGGCTGCATCTAAAGGAGCGTGGCCAGCAGGTTGAGCACGGTGATTTTACCCCCCCAGTCCCCTCTGGTGAGACCCCCTGGAGTGCTGTGTCCAGCTCTGGAGTACAGGAAAGACATGGCCTTGCTGGAGGGAGCCCAGAGTAGGGCCATCAAAATGATCAGATGGCTGAAGCACCTCTCCTACGAAGACAGGCTGAGAGAGTTGAGAATGTTCAGCCTGGAAAAGGGAAGGCGTTGATGAAAACTTAGAGCAGCCTTCAGTGCCTAAAGGGTGCTTATAAGAAAGATGAGGACTGACTTTTTAATAGGGCCTGTAGTGACAGGACAAGGAGGAATGGTTTTCAATCAAAAAAGTTTAGATTCAGACTAGATATATTAAAAAAAAAAAAAAATTACTGTGAGGATGGTGAAACACTGGAACAGGTTTGCCCAGACAAACTGTAAATGCCTCATCCCTGGAAACATTCAAGGTCAGGTTAGATGTGGCTCTTAGCAACCTGATATAGGTGGGTTGATCTATATGGCTTTCAAAGGTCCATTCCAACACAAGCCATTCTATGATCTACTTTTTTCACCTCTAATTCAGTTGCCTCCTGACCTATCCTCAGTTCCTATGACAATAGCCTCCCCATAATGCAACCATTTTTTGACCTGATGATGAGGCAGCCACACAATGCCTTGTCTTATTCAGTTTAGAAACTGCCTGTTTCAAATCCTCTTCCACCCTTCTGACACCCAGAGCCTTCCGACTTCAGTGTACTCAGAAGGCCTCAGAAGCAGCAGTTCTCTGCAGAGTTCTTCTCCCTGAAATGCTAGCTTCATAACATTGTTGGCTGTATTTTAATTTATCAAGCAGCTCTAAAGGGGAATCCATATTTAAACAAAGATACTGTCATAAAGGGATATCCTAATCAGACAGTAAATCTCAACTCTTAATGTAATCCGAAGCTTCTAGAGAGATTCATTGGCCAAACTGTTATTTCTAGTGCAAGTTGAAATGCTTTCCCTTGAAACAGTTTGGCTGTGGGCTTGGTTTAGGTTCAACAGTGTATAAAGACGGTAATTCTTCACTCTGTATCAAATTACTCAGTAGTCTCTTGAATAGGCTGGCACAGGTTGTGTGAATTACAGCTACTTCACCTCCGAGACTCCTTCCTTTTACAGAGTGGGGAGCTATTTCACCCTGCTTTGCAGAGCTCACTACCTCCCTGCATTCATCAGGATGAGGCGCCTTTCATTTCCTGCTGCTTCATCCCCCTCAGCTCAGAGAAGAGCATCTGGCATTTCTCTAGGTCTGCTGCTGTAATGTTCCTGCTGCTCCTCCCCATGACTTGAGTACAAGGCTTGCTGAGAAGAAGGGATGGTACAAAAACAGACTTACTTTTTTTTACCCATCTGCTTACCCAAGTAAAGACTGAGTGGCTCTCATGTTAGACTTAATTTCAGAGTGACTAGGACAGCTCCTGCACTAAATTACATGATTTCTCTTCCTTTTTGTGCAGTGTATTGCACACTAAACTAATTCTAATTTAATAACCTTTTTTAATCATTCTTTTTAAAGGAAAACAACTTCTTTATGAATTTCTTACTCCATTTTCCTCCTTCTGACCCCCAAATTCCTGTTCAAGTACACTGCAGCAGAGTTAAAATCTAAAGTAAGACACCTTCACAAAAGATCCTGAGGTGGACTGGTATGGTACAAAATATCATTCTGGCAGTAATGCTGTTCAGCAGCCATCTAACTGTTTTCCATCAGTGGGAGTGCTTAGATGCATCTCAAGGAGAATCTGACTTCTGAAAGAGGCATATGGCCCATTTCTGTGGGAAACATACATTGCATCCTATGAGCAAAATGGTGGACTAATTTCTGAACCACCAGCATGCCATAGCTGGAGATTCCAAACAGTGAGGGATTTACTTGGCATTGACAGCCAAGCTGCCCTCAGATGAAGGAACACTGGGCTTTGACCCCTTCCTCCCAAGAGCCATGGCTGAACCTCCCAGTTTCTAACACACTGACAGAATTCTCTGCTCTTTTCTCTTTCAGACATTTAAAAGGAATTGTGTTTTCTCTTCCACAAAATTTGAGAAAGGAGGGATATGTCTTTTCTTGCCAGCAGAAAAAGTGAGGGCTGTCAAAACACCTAAACCTGATCATCTTCAGTGTGCTATCAGGGCAGGGTTTTGTTGGGTGGTTGCAGTAACACTGTATAAAAACCACATCAGAAGGAGCCATTTAAACCCATGTAAATCATGTTCACTGACGTATAACCACATCCATCACTCCTAAATGATATGCCAATCCAAAAAGTGGGGCACCAGATCCTTCCATCGTGCTCAAAATGAATACTAACTTACCCTCCTTGCATCTTCAGGGAGTTATGTGCCTCTCAGTTTAACATAGGTCATGGAACGTGACTCTCTGGCATCAAGCAGAGCCCACCACAGGACCGGGGCGGCAGTGTTTGCAATGTTGTTCAAACGTTCCTCACTTGACAGTGCCCTTCATTTATAGTTAACGATAATGTGACAGCCTATTCTCCTGGCATACCATCCAACCACACGCAAAATTCTGCATGTGCCTCAGACTGGAATCCTATTTTTATCAGAATAGACATGTGCACTGAGGCTTTAACCAACAGCTGAGACAGGGTTTTAGCGTGAGATTTTCAAACCTGTCTCAGGTATTTAGAAGCACAAATTGCACTGAAAGACTAATTGAACTGTGCTTCTAAATCCCCCAGGTGCTACTGAAAATCTCTCCCTTAATAACTTGGAATCTCCTAAAGAATAAACCTCATCGAACTTAGATGGGTATGCAGATCCTAAGGTTAAGATTTGAAAAACGCTCTGTACTGGCTTAACTCCCATTGACTTCAGTGGGAACAGAATTAAGTTGACATTGAGCCTTTCTGAAAATTCCCCTCCAGGTGTGTTTTCTCCCGTTGAATTTGAATAATCTGGTAACTGCTGAGATTGCTTTTTGATTTATCAGTATGAAGAATTTTACAGGAGTTTTCCCCCTTAATTTTTGGTGAAATGAGACTAAAAAACCTGTAATGTACTTCCACAAAGACTATATCTGCTAAATCTGCAGAAGGAACTATGCTTATTTTCTCTATGTGTTTACTTTTATTATTATCATTTTCATTATTATTATTTGTCCTTCAGCAGCAACACAGGAATTGAAACCACAGACATTGTGGGAGGGGCTGTGCATGGTCTGCTAAAATATTTGTACAATACACAGGCAAGCTGCCTAACTTAATACTAATAGTCAGACTCCAGAGAATCCAAAGAATCATAATGGATATCCCCAGTAGGTGTAATAATACAGCAGCATTTCAGTTACTATTTCACCTCCTTGCAGACATTATCAGAAGACAGGGATTTCCTTCAACTACCCTGAATATTTTAGTTTACCTTCTAAATTAGACCTACATACAAGAATGAGTAAAGAGATTTTTTTTAATGCTGGTGTGTCCCTCACTACAGTTTTTCAGGCTGTACTCTGCTCTCTGAGATGCACAAAACACAAACTTTTAGGGCTACAAACCATATTTGCTCTCAACTGGATTAATACATTAGGGCATAAACTTTGCTTCTGAGATGCAGGTTTTAACAATATGAATAAAAGGAAATAGAAAGGAGCCCTCTATTTTGCAACAGCATCACTGAGGACAGACTCTCCATGGCCCAGATTCCTTATGAGAAAAAATAGCTGCGCTAATACCACTTGCAAACAGCACGATAACCACTCCTTTGTTCCCACCAAAGATACAATGGCAGAATCCTGTAAGAGAAGTCATCTGATATGTCAGCTCATTAAATTAGTCAAATGGGTGAATGGGGAAGAGGAACATACCATTGTAAATGTATGTTAATTAACAAATGCTATAAGAGAGGCATTTAAATGTATGAAAATGAATATTAATGAGATGAAAACACCTAATTATTGTTCATCTAATGGTATTATCCAGAGCACCCAACAGAAAACACCTAATTGTCATGCATCTAAGGCAACAGTGCAAACCTTCAGACACAAAGATTCAGTGTACATATAGATCATGTTATGATGTTAATTACAGACCTTGCAAAATATCTGCACTGAAACTCGAATTTGGAAGGATTTTTAAAGTTCTATCTATTTTTTTAAAAAAAGTTAGATTTCACCTATTTCTCATATCATTCTTGCACTTCAAAACTACATGTTTCCTTTTAGTGTTTCTGAAACATTACACTGAAGTGCTTCAGTGTTTCTGCACGCACATCTCCATTTTGCAAGAATGTCATCAGAAACAGTGGGCTGCAAACTGCCCTGCAATGAAGTTCTGAGGAATTTTTCACAAAATTACATGGAGCCAAACTCCATCTGGATGAAATTCCTTCCTTTGCAGGCAGCTACCAAAGGAGAATCCTGAGTTAAAAATAGTGTGAATTCCTGGAATTAAAGACTGCTTCATAATACATATGCATTAGGAAGCTGAAATAAAATTATACAGGCCACTTGAATTCTATTATTTCCTAATTACTCAGTGGTTGGCTTTACAACCTTAATGTTCTTTTAATATAAGTTTTTCAAGGTGCTTTTTTTTTTTCTATTGTAACTGCAGACAGAGAGCCAATCTCTTGATCCCAGCTAGAAGGACAGAAGAAAGCTTTACAGAGAAATTCCAAAGTGGCACAGCTATTCATATATTCCCAGTCCAAGACTCTAGGGTGTATGCCAGGGACACATCCAGAGAAGGATATATTTTAATGACTACTCTCTGAATGGTATTTGCAGTCCCAAAAAGACTAATATCATTCACACACAGTCAATGAAGTCTTAATCCTACCATCAAAGCAATTAATGAAACTGGAGCACATTAACTTAGTATTTGAGCCAGAATTGATTCCTGAAAGACAGCACGCTCCTCTCTCAAAACTGAGTTATTAGTATGTATATAAGCACCAATGTGACAAGCACTTTAGATATACTCTGACATATATATTTACTGTCACTCAAGATGACTTACAATCCATCATATTTCATAAAATATTATATCTTATTCACGCTTCTAATTTTCTTACGAGACTGGTGTATGGAACTGTATGAAAATTGTCCATGAAACAGAGATACATGATTCTGGTCAACTTACCTTATTCACTAAGCTTTTTATCCTATCAGAGAAAGAAATTAAGTTAGTTTGTAAGGTTTACTTTTAATAAATCCACGCTGCCATCTATTTACCACCCATATTGCTGTAGTGGCTTCCAAACTGATTGCTTTGCTTATAACTCCAACAATGTGCCTGGTACTGAATTCAAGTTAAATGCCCTTGTTTGAAATCATCAGATTGTCTCCTGTTCCCATTTGCAGGTAACTGCTGTTCACTTAAACAAACAAAAGTTCGAGTAACAGCATCGGTGTATTTTACATTACTGCACGTGTTAAATTTCTCAGAGGGATTTCCCAGCCTCATACATACAAACCCTCAAAGTTCTTCTGCTACCACAATAGGCAGAGGGCAGAACAAATCTGTCAGCAGTATTTTGCACTGCCTGGAATTGCTAACGGTGGGGTGGGAAAAATTAGTTTCCCAGCAGTTACAATTAACAGGAGGCTGAGTTAACAATCTTCGAGTTACAGTTACTACAGGGAGGAGAGCCATGTTGTAGCATCACAGTTAAGCTACAGGTTGAGTTGTATCAGCATCTAGTGTGTGGTACTAACTCAAGTTTTTGCCTATACACTCTGGCTGTGCAGACTTCAGTAAAAGGCACCAGCAGTGTACTTGCTTGCAAATAGCTACACTTCTCGTTATTTGTATCTCATGTCTGGTTGAATCTATAGCAGTAAATTGTAACAATAGGGGTTGGTGCATTTCTTACATGTGACTTTTTCGCAAGCAACTGGGGTAACCCTACAGTGAGGGCAAGGCCTCTTAAAAGCTAAGAGCAAATCATTCATTTATTGGACTGTAAAACTGTACACCATATGGGACAGAGACAGACGCCCTCAAAATGACAAACAACAATACCAGCACTGTCAAAACTAAAATTTTGGGTCCAGGGAAATTATCCATTTCATATACAGGAAGCAGTCCTGAGTGGTGAGCACTTTGGCCTGAATGGAAGCCAGCCATAAACTGTGGTAGTCCAGATTTTACAGAAGAAACTTGGTTCCTCATTCCCCCACAGAAAGTAAAGAATCATAAATCACATCCTCTATAGAAAAACATAATGCAAATTCAATCTGACCAAACCAGAAATACATTTGTAAACATCTGACTCACACCAAAAAAAAAATTTATCCCTTTTCAGAAGGTTTACATGGTCAATATTAAACTACTCAGCAGAAGAGCTGAAGATATTGGTAGCCAGTAATGCAGATGAGATTGCTGTTAATTGTTAACATCTCCTGGGCTACACTTCCTATGTCCCTGCACAGATGATGAATAAAATTATTTACCTATTCAAGTAATGAGAGCTATGCATTTTGATATCCACATACACAGTAACTCAGATCTCCTCTGAGACCCCTACCTGTAATTAGGAACAGATGTAGGATCTTGTTCCTGAATTGATAAAAACAAATTTCAGCCCTATGATGATATATGGCTTAGTGGCACAGGTAATGGGAAGAATACCTCTGCAGAAGGATTACCCTTCAGGCACTGGATCTAATCAGCTCCCCTCTGCTCAAGAACCCTCCTACTTTACATCCAGCGCTTTTCCACCGCTGATTTGGGACACTCACTAAAGCATTCACCGGTAACACAGCAAAGGCATAGCAAGAAAGCGACAAGCAGCATTCATGTGGCTTCACCCCTGATGAAGAAAACCACATATCTTGCCCTTCAAACCACAATAATTCTCTAACACTTCTCCATGATGGAGTAATTTAAAATTAAGTATACAGAGCATTATGTGCTTTCAGCAATAATTCTCACAGTTCAGCATGTGCAGCTGGGGAACACTCTTCAAATTATTTCATGAGCGAAACCCAAGATGACATTCAGCATAACATATTCTATTCTCCAAATGTCACACTTCTGCAGGAAAACATGCCCACCACAAAGGTTTCACGAACTGAAAGTAGCTGCTTTTCTTACTTTGCATCAACTGGCTGAAATAACCCGAGAGGAATAGGTACCTGCCCATTCTCTTGCTCTCACACATAGATACCAACACCTATGTACTGGTCCAGCAGTAGTGAATGCCCTAAAGGGAATTTGCCGTCTATAGATGCCACAGGCTGACCCTTCCCCAGTCAGATGCATCACTTGGACTACCCCATGTGTGCTTGTGCTAGCCCCACTGGATGCTCTGACAGCAACAAGAAGACGCTGAGGGTCTGTGGCTGGCTTAACCATTCACAACACTAGGCCTGGAGAGCTTCAAAAGAAGCTGCTGTGCTCATTTTCCTCGAATGACAAGTTAAGCTGCCTTCTTTCATGTTCCTTTCTTGACCACTAAATGTCCCTCACTTGATTTACCCTCATCCAGCGAAGCTTACAATTCCCACTGGCTACTGGGCATAGGTGACTAGAATTATGCCTTGTGAAAGCCCAGAAGAGCTGCAGCTCCTCAAGTCTGTAGAATAGAGACAGAAATTTGTATTTACTAAGGTCATCTCAGTACAAGAAAGTTTCACCGGTTTCATTTAAGGTCTGACTGAAACAATTCCACTTAAACTGATGCAAATGCCTTCATACATCTTTATTTAAAGATGTTAAATGGGGGTTTACTTGATTTCAAACCTAATCCAAATCTAAAAGAAGCGACCAGATGAAATAAGACTGTCCACACTACATTTTCCATCAGTTTAACTAAGCAGGCTTACCAGTAATCTTAGAGCAACTCCCTCATGTATACAAGATCTGAAAATACATTCACTCTCCAGCATTACCCTGTTTCATGCCAGGAGAATTTGCAGCTGGAAGGGGCTCAGGGGAACCTCAATGCCTAGAAATAAAAGAATTGTGGGGGAGAATCATAGCTGCTGTGCTCACTGGCCCTCCATGGACATTGCCTAAATTAAAGTAATTAATATAGGGGAATATTTCCGGGCTCCTCAGTAGTTTATAAATGTTACAAAAAAAGGAATGCTTTATATGTCCCCTGATAGGCTTTAAATGTTAATAAATGATGTGCAAGAAGGTATTTTACATCTCTCTATTTAACAGTGAGCTGACAGCTGCAATTATAGGCCAGTCTGTGGCCCCGGCAATCCTTCCAGGAACCTGAGGAGTAAATGGAGTAACTTTCTTACAGAATAACAGAGCACATTGGGATGCTGACTCAGCATTTAAACATCCAGACACAGAACCAAGGCGAAAAATTTCTGACACCCTGGCGTCTCCCTTTCACTGCAGTATGCAACTGCCAGTCACTGATACCTGCTTACTTTGTCACCAGAGACCCACTGCCACTATTCCAGAGGCAGCAACAGCTCTTCATCTTACAGGTACAGGAGAGTGAATGGAGCAACCAGCCAACTTGCTATATTGCTCCTCTGCTGTGCACTAGAAAAAGAGCTTGTCTGTAGCTGGCACATCCAGGACAGCAGAGGTAACAGGGGTATCACATGTGTCACTGCATGCTCTTTCACTCTCTTTTTGGCACAAAACCTATTACCACTGAATCACTGCATCATTCTCACCAGTACGAGGTTTCTGTGTCTGCACACCTATCCTCACTATCATGGAAAGTCTAGGATGGGCATGCCTATCTCTTCAAAAGGCAGCAAAGTGACTGCTCAATAAGGCATGCCCCAGCAGAAAGGCACAATAGTTTTTATTAAGCCCAAGTTACTACTCTTCCCTTCTGCTCTGCCCAGTCCTCACCAGCAAAACAGAGACTCTGTGAAGTTTAAGGAAGCTTGAAGCAATATTTTAGCTAGGTGTGTTTCAGGTTACAACCTTTGTTGTAAAGTAATAGCGGAGGGAGAAGAATCCTCACTTTGTGCCACGGCCCTAAATCTGCTCACAACACTGTATTCCTGCATGCCTGTACATTTTCACCTTCTATTTTCTCTTATCCAAAAATAACCTTTGGTCTTGATCCTTAAACTGGCTGTGTTCACAGTAGTACACAGTTGTGCACACATTCATTATCCCTTTTAACTGTTGAGGTACTGCCTAAGGCAGCAAGCAGCTGTTTTGAGGCACTTCAGTCCACGCTATATGCATTGCTTCATCCTTAGGATCTGCACTCCACTGACAACAAAAGGCAACTGTGAATGAAAAGGAGAACTTTTCATTCAGAGTAACATCTTGTATTTCCACTACATCATCACAAACACAGGGGAATGGCTTTTCCAATTCTACTAAAATCCAACAAGGTAGTATTTTTGCCAATGACAACCTCTTGGTTTCTTTTCTTTTAGAAGGGCAGAAGCCTAAAGCATAATAGATCAGATTTATTAGAAAAGCTACATTTTTTCATTATTTTCCACCCCTTCTTTTTTTTCTTTTTTTCTTTTTTTTTTTTTTTTTACATGCAGGGTTCTAACTAATTTCTTTCCTCCTTCGCTTTCTAGTGTAGAATTAGCATAGGGCTTGTTCAGCTACTACAATTATAGTTTTCTTTCAATGAGTGGTTCCACAAGTGCACCTCTGCATGGAAAGAGCAAATTTTTTTTCAGATTTGGACAGAATTAGGTTAACATTTTCACAGGTTTTATGCTGTATCCAATTACACACAACACCATTTAACATTTTTAATTTATATATTCGTTCTGTTTTGCACAAAGGCTTCTCAACTATGTCTTATGAATGGGACTTGTTTACTCCAGTTAAAGTCTGGGTCTTTAGTACAGAATTTCTTGGACTAAGTTATAGCTAATCTTCAATCCCTGTCTGCATTTGGTTATACATTTCTTCTGGTTTGCATTAACTCATATATAAATGGCTATGACCACCCGTTCATTCTTCAGAACTTTACTGTTATTGATTACGGCCGGGTTCCCAGAGCTTTTGAACAACTGGGATCACATGTTATTACGGAGTTTTTCTTAGGCATCATATTCATCTCATTCTTGATGGCATATGTCAAGCACATTCATATTAAGTCAAATAATATTGCTTCAGCTACTACTAGAGACATTATTTACAATGAAGCATGGCAGTACGTTATTGTATTTGTCTGTCTAGATATTATAATTGCCTGTTAATTAAATGTAACTAATAAAATGGGGATAGAAGCAGCACTACTATATGGCAAGTCATGTCTCCATGGAACAATGGCTGTAGGTCCTGAAACTTAGCGTGAGAGTCAACAGCCACAAGTGTGTGGTAAAAGACTTCTGACCAGCGATACTAGAACTCCAGCAGAGCCAGGTAGTGAAACCCGTGGCACCAGGAAGCACACCTACCTGACCCTGGTGCCTTTCAAAGCCAAATTCCACAGGTGCTGGAAGCTACCCCCTCACAGGACCCCTCACTCAGCCCAGTGTCTGAGAAGCAGCACATACAGCCCTTGCTACTTTCATAGCTCTAACTCAGGGTGGGGGAAAATAATATTGTGCACAGCTCCTTGAAAGATTGCCAATCCCTGCAGCCAGGAGATGAGGTAATATGATAAGGAAGGCCAGCAGCAGTTCAACAGAGAGCTGGATCTTCTTAGCCCTCATTATTGTGCAGCCCCATCTAAACACTTGCTGTTCTGCTGTCAGCTACAGCCAATATTCAAGACCAAAGAACAGAGATTACACATCCCTTCTCAGTTGCAATCTATTTTTTATGCTACAGCACTTCAATGACATTCACAGGGTCTGTCCTAAAAGTGTCTCACTCCTGTACAATCAAATCAGAGTCATTCAGCAATGGCTCATTTGCTGAAACATATAAACATCGCACATGTCTTGTATTTAGAGTGGGATTTTTCTATAGGGAAAAGCTATTTGCCACAGACTTGACTGATCTGGCAACTTCTCTGGTTATTAATAAACCACAATCCTTTCACATTTACAAAATACAGTAAAATAATGCTTATCACCTTATGGGTTGCTGTGAGGCATAAACCACTAATTCTCCTGAAGTGCCCAGTGATCCTCCAAAGAATGCAATCTGAGAATAAAATTGTCATTAGTATATGTGAGGGTTTTACCATATTAATTCTCATTCTCCATTACACAAGTGACTGATTTTGGGGTTTCGAGTTTGCTCTTGCATGAGAGCAAAAGCTCACAACATTTTGGTATACTTCAGGGATACCAGGAGTCCCATTACTCTTAACAGTATTTCTTCTTTTTTACTCCTTTCTCTAAAACAGTATGTAAGAACTTCATTGAAAAATAGAAGCCTCACTAGGCAAAGTAAGTTTATCGACTTGTCAAACGCACAAAAATTATATACTTCTATAACATGAAAGACATAATAAGTTAATTTACACATTCACAAAGCAGTATCAGGCACTACTAGACACATGCTGAAGGTGATCTGAACTATTGCTTGGACACAACTATTTCTTTCCATTGGATTTCAAGAGAATCCACAGCAACTAAGATCACTAGGTACATCACCCACATGCGCAACATTAGGAGTATGTACACTCCCCAGATGCAACGGTAACTTTAGACTCAAACTTACTTCAAACTAGACAGTGCCTTCAGACAAGTAGAATTCCCAAACTTTGCTCACCCTTGAAGGTGAGCACATTATAAATCAGGAGTGCTAAGCTGGATTCCCATGTCTGCCACAAGACTTCAGTACGACCCTGAGCCAACACCACAAAAGGAATTTTCTGGCACCCCAACAACGGGTAGGGAGCTCGAGTCACCTGGAAGCTTCCACTCCGATCTGCAGCTTTGAAAAATTTATTTTAATCCCTCTCTGCCCCTGTAAAGTGAGGGTCATGTTTTTTCCTCTTTTCCCTGCTTGCTTAGTCTGGGAATTCTCATGCATTGTTTCTGTCTCTCATATCATGTACGATCGGGGTGCTTAATACTGGGGGCCCCTGATCTTAGCCTTTATGCATTCAGGGAAAACAAGCACAGTGATGACAACAGTGACAGCTACGTATCTACATGCTGTTCACACAGACAGAGAAAAGCATCCCTTAGTTCCATCCCCCAAATACACAATCTGAAGTGCCAATCTTTGTTGAACAGGCTTGCAAGCTTAAAAAATGCCCTTCTGGGCCTCCACGTTTCTTGTCCCTCAGTAATTTCAACACATACATTCACTACAAGGAAATCAAGAGTGGAAAGAGAGGGCATTAATTAAGCTCTCCTGCTCTGCAGTTTTTGCTAGAAACTTGACTCAAAACAGGTTTTTATTCCAAGAATTGCATTATATTTTTTATTACATGCTTTATGCATTCCTAGACCTCACCTAGATTAGAAGTGGATGAGCCAAAGCAAACACACATGTGCACACACACACTGAGTGCTAGGTGCATTTTTCTGCATGAGAGAGAGAGAGTTAGTTTGCTTTCCCAGTCTTTCTGCATCTGTAAGCAGGAAGGCTTAAAAACCTTGCAAAGAAAGTCTGTTCCCATGAGAATTCTTGCCTTACTCTCTGCAGATTAAAAGAAGCAATCTCTGCCTACTATACATGGGAATCCCAGTATTTTGGCATGGTTTTAACATCAGCATCATTAGAAACATTGATTTATTTTAATTGTCACCTTGTACCCTACACTGCCAAATGCAGTCAGAATGTCAATTCTTTATCAATGTGAGCTGTTGACATGGAAACAGATCTGCTGAAATGGAAGCAGTAGGAAAAAATGTGTTACTCCTCCAAGTTATACTTAGAAGTGGTAAATCTGTGTGTGCTACAACAGATTTAAATACTCAATAAACTACACAGAAGAAATAAACTATTTGGGGTGACAGTCATTTTCATTGTTTACATCACAGACTGCATTTAGAAAATCTCCAACGTTACTATAGTAACAGCTTTTGCTTAAACGTAGTTGTGGACGCACTTAAGGTATGATCTAAATTAACTGAAGATGGAGGAACAAAACTGGGCAGCAACTGCTGAAGGAGTGACTGGCTGCTTCCTATCAGCCCATCCTATCTGCAGCAGACACTGGCAAGGGTACAGCCAGAGTGCTGTGTACCATAGACACCTTGGCTCATCCCTATCTGTGCTCTCAGAGAGCACCTGAAGCAGCTGACAGACCGCACCAAGTAGGTTTTAAAGATAACAAAGAAAAACAGAACTCCTTATCATCCCCACACAGCTTGTAATGCACCCCAGAGCTGCTTGTTCCCTCCAGACAGGCGATGGGAAGAGGAGGAAGGCAAGAAAAGGAGCCTAACAGAGGGTCCATAGGCCTTGTCTGCACCTCTGGCAGAGTTTGTGGCTTTCCTCTTTGGGATCTCTCCCAGGGAAGAGAAGAGAACTACAAAAAGGCAAGTCTGTAGCACAAGCTTTCTGCCAAAATTCGTGACTTGGAAGGGACAGTGCCTCACAATTAACTTCACACAGCTAAGAAACTGTCCTAAAAGATGCAGTGCAGACCTTTGACCAGCACTACATTTCCACTAGAAAGATTAAATCTCTGTGCTTGCTAAAGCTAGTTTCATAGTCATAGGGAACAAGGCCAGAGGGGCCACTGTGATCTGCTGTTCATAATAGGGATTAAAGGAACCTATGGTCTCCTGCACACCTGCCTCCAACCTGAAAGCAAACGACAGGGAGATGGAGATCACTCAGCAGAAAATGGAGGGAGAGGCTCCTCTGCCCTCTTGCCAGATGCCAGGGCAAGGGGCAACAGAGGGAACAGACACATTTGAAACAACTTCTCTGAACACGATCATGGAGGCGTTTGGAGCCAGAGATTGTTCAAAGCTTGTGGATCTCGGCAATGCTGTGAGGCAGTCCAGTTTTGAACTTGCTCAGAGCAACCCAGCCCTGCTCTCACTTTGACTGTGATAAGACATCAAGGCCCGCAGATTTTTTTTTCTTTTCTTCCCTTTTCCACTTTTCACATTTCTACATGATTACATTAGATAATGATACAAACCTCCCAAAAGCTTGTGCGTCAATTAACAAGGCAAGGAAGGACATACATCATTAATTACACACCCGCCTGTGAAACACGGACATAGGATATGGCATAACATTCTAAAAATAGCAGAAAGGCCTGCCTTGTTTAGGCAAGTTTTATTTGAATTCCCATAATAAAGCATTTGATATTAAACAACGGAGCGGAAGACGCACCACTGTTTAGCCTCAATGGGTGTTCCAGACAGATCTGCTATAACTTAATCTGCACAGCAAAAGGCAAAGCCAAGGAATGTAAGCTTATGTGAGTATGAGACAAAATAGTGCTTTAAACTTCTACAGCATTTATCAACCCAAATTACTCTACAAACATATACTAACTTAAATGCTTCCATCTGTATTGTTATCTTGTATTTCAGTGAGATTCATAAGGTGCTGGGTTAGATACTGGGCCAAATTGCTGATATAACTCTATGCAGTCAAAGATGAGGAGACAGGTTGCTGGCTGTCACAGCTGTTCACAGAATTCTGCTTTTCTTAAATAGGGATGACGAAAGGACCTGCAGTGCACGTCTCTAGGTACAACAAGCTCTACATCAGCTTTGGTCTGTGAGTGGGATAGCACAATATTTCTAGATCATTGAGGCATGGACAGTGGTGACACACATCCTCCTGGAATGAGAGACATCCTCTCTCTCAATCTGCTTGTAGGGAAAGTGGAACAGACTGATGAAGGAGGCACAAAAGCATCTTGCTTATATCCAGAATTCATATAGGAAATAGTAACTTGCAGATGATGAATGTTGCAGAAAAAACACACACACAAGAAAAACTGACAACAATAACAAAAAAACCTGAAACAAACAAACAACCCAACAACAAAAACCCAAACAAACCAACCAAACAAAAACAAACAAAACAAAAGCCACAAACAAACAAACAAAAAAACAAACCCCGCAACTTCCTCCAGAGTAAATCGAGAGACTTCACACATGCCTCCAACCTTTTTCTTCATCCTCTGGAGTGAATTGTGGCTGCCAGAAGTACGTATTGCAGAGGGACAAGGACAAAAAAGCTATAGTGGAACTATTAGTGCACACTCATACTCTTTTGAAACATGCACTAGGAGCAACTTGGCTTTCAGTTAGGACATACAAGATCATCATATTCACAGCCTCATCTGAAAATATAAATTATCCAATACTGACAGCAATAGAAGTGGCAATGTTCTATCTATGTCTCCATCTTCAGCACTAGAAACCAAAGGTACTGTTTTCTAATGTCCCTTATACATATGAGGAGCAGATGATCCTGAAAGCCACAGTCTTTTGATCCTACGTAAATTGGATGCTTTTGACAATGTCACACAGAATTTTCATGTCAGTCCCAGGAAAACATAATCTAAAACAGAGGATAATTTTTATCTTTCTCCTGACTCAGCAGATAGGGAGACAATTATAAATGGAAAATGAGTGTTTGTGAGGGTAAATATACCTGCTGTAATCCTACTGTCAACCGAATTAAGGTTTGCCTGCTGCAGCAAGGCATATGTTAGCTAGGGGAAAGCTAAATTGTCAGTTTTCAGAAGTCACTGGTGGTCCTTTCTATGTTATAATTCAGTATTTTAGAGCATAAAAAATAATGGATTGATGGATGAGGAGAGAGAGAAATAGAAGAAAGGAAAGAAAGAAAAGTATTTCTTGCCTCTGCCTGTGACCGTAAGTGACAGCAATAAAAGAATCGAGTCGGACCACAAGAAACTGGAGAGGGTGAATTCTCTTCACAGAATCACAGGACTGTTGTGGTTGGAAAGGAAGTTCATCTAGTTCAACTCACCTACTAAAGCAGGTTCACCTAGAACCCACCTTGGCATCAAATCCAAATGATTCTCTTACTGACTGGTAACATGAAGCAGCTTATTTTCTCAGGTGCTCTTCAGACAAACCATGACTTCCACCTCTGGAACTGGCAGAATTCCGTATGACAAGCAAGCATAGCCAGGCTATCGTTCGGCAGCAATAGCTCAATACTGACTGAAAGTTTCATTTGTCAGAGGGAAGAATTATTGGTTTTCTTCTTAAATTAACACAGAAGAAGAAAAAGATATTTGTCCAGACCCAGGTGCTTTTTCATTCCTCCAGCAGCTGCTAGTTCGAGAGAATTTTAAATGGTTGGCTTTTATTAAATGAATTGGTAATCACAGTCCTCTACCTCTCACACAGCTGACTGAACAATTCTGGGGACTGGTAATAGGATAAAGCTTTTCACCTCAAAGGCTGCAGTTCAAATTCAGAATAATTCCTAACTTCATAAACACCATCACTACATGATGGGCATTTGATTGTTGTCATACAATGAATCAGGTGTTTTTCCTAGCGGAAAAGTATTCATGCCACAGACAACATACTAATTATTGTCAGTAATTAGCAGCTCTCTTGGCAGTGGCAGTAGAGGGACCTGTAGAAAATTACCCATTTGTTCATCCCTTGGGTGTTGTCATCTCAAGGCGGGGGGTCGAGCCCTTCAGGCAGTCACTGCTGCAATTCTTGTGGCTCTTTCCCACCCTGGCTGTGTTTTAAGGATAAGCAGAGTTCAGCCTCAAGAGCTGCCGATCTACCACTTTTATTACCGCTAAATTACTTTTGTTTCAAATGCTGGAGGCAACTTTGAATGCCGGGTCTAATTAGATTGTAATTGTTTGGAGATCTGAGCAATTGTGGCAGATTTGGGTGGAGACTTTGGTGGCTTTTAATACTTGTGCAAATAGGTTTCACAAGCACAAAACCTACAGCTGCTTATAATAGTGGGCATTTTCTTAGAAAAATTACACTACTAACCATCTAAGCCAGGCAGGAAACATTTTCAATGTGTACATGCAAATTGAGTCATCTGCAAAAGCCTCTGTCCAAGCAGACAGCTTCGTGGGTCAGGCAGTTTTCAGGAGCCCAAGATGTTTTGGTTCAAACAGAAGGTTGTGAGTTTAATTAGGAATAAATATTTTTCTACAAACAGAACAAGGCACACTGACCTAAGCAAGAACCCATGGCAGAAAAGAGGTATATATGACACCATGTTTTCAGAACAATTAAAAAAACCCCACAAACTAAAAAGAAAATATATTTCAAATATGCATGGGAGTAAATTCTCCCATTTAGCACTTAGAAGCCTTATCTTTCCCCTAGGGGAAAAATACTCATGAACAGTCCAGAAACTTCATGCTCTGTTGCTGAATACCATTATTCCTCTACCTTCCTTTGGGAAAGCATAGACCCCTCAACACTTCAGCCCCCTCTAATATGACACAATACAGAAATCTGCAGGGAAATCCTAAGGATCTGAGAAAGAACATTTAAAGGCCAAGGAGCTTCTGCTAGGAGACCCCATGCTTCCACGTAATCTCCTGCGGTCTACCTGTCATAATGACAACATTACCTCTTCGTGCAGCTCCAGGGAGTGCTGTGCAAATATTGGATTATCTGGTTCAATGACCAAACAAAAAACAATCATGGGCAAAAAAAAATTTCAGTTGAATCTACCTGAAATAAAAGCTAAGGGGGTGGTTTGGCTAAGGGAAAGGAGAAAAAAAATAAAACAAACTCACGACAAAGTAGGAAAATAGTAAATACTCTGCTCCTTGTTTTTTATTTGAAAAGGAAAAAAATGCTCATGAAACAAAATCTTTTTTTTTAATATTTCCTTTCATCTTTTTCTTTGATTTTGGGGAGGTTTTGTAACAAACCTCACCAAATTTCGTGTCACAACAAAGTAGATCTGGTCTCCCTGAAAAATTTGTTTTCTTCAGCAAACCTACTACTTAAGACATTTTGCTGAGGTTTAGCTCTAGGAAGAACTGTACAGTCTGAACTACAGAGATCCAGTGACCACGTTTTTGTTTAAGATGAAACAAGTTTTTAAGTAAGAAAACTGATCAGTTCCATCACTATGGATCAAAAATGTGATTGACTGATTGATTGACAACTTTTTTCCCACAAAGGCAGAAGAGGACCAAATACCATCCCTGGAAGGAGACACAAGCAGTCTCACCATAAGTACTGACCCTTTTGTTTTGCTTTCCTGTAGGCTCCCGCTGCAGTACCTATGTGAAACAAAAGGTACAGATGGATTCCACTGGCAGCAGTAAAGTCCATAAGATACCACTGGCACATTTCCATAAGTTTGTGTAGCTTGGGGCATGTGTGGCTGGCAGTGACCACGCTTGGAAACTACCCTAGTTACCTGTTATCCTACAGCTCTATGAGGACTAGTTGGCTTGGAAGTTGACTCCTTTACTTCCACAGAATAATCTAAATAGGATTCAAGGGCTTCTGTAGCTGAAATGACTTTGATAAATATTAAGAGATTACCTCTACTACATATAGCAGCAAAATTAGAATGAAATTTGCTCAGGAGAGCAAAAGAGAAAAAAAAAATCTTAAGTCTGTAGACTTACAAATTCAGCATATATCAGAACTGCTGCTGGTAAATATGACCAATACAATTTACTAGAGAAAAGAGATATTTAAGTCTATACATGCCAAAACTGAAGCAAAAGTTGCTCAGAACGACAGAAGCAGGCAAGATTCAGAAGTATCCGGGTCAGTCCCAAAATCATAAAGCCCTGTTCCCCATACTTTACTAAGTTGCTGTTGAACATAGCAGGAGACAGGTAGAGGTTTAAACTTCTTTCCTCCAGACCCATGTCATATGCAGAACAAGGCACTGGCTAATATTTATGCTATGTTCTACCAAGTAGTATCCACAAAAGATGAATCACAAGACCATGGATCACAAGACCACCATGCAAATTGTTGCTTATCAACCCATCTTCGCAGACCTTCCCTACACAGCCAAGGCTTTGCGGGACAAATTATTAAAGCTAGAGAAAGACACAGTTAACTGAATGTGGCTGCCAGCACAGCACTCGTACACGTGTTAGAGGAGTATGAGCCCACACCTCTGGGCAGCAATGCTACAGACATACCATTCACAGGATGACACACAGCTTCTTCAGCATTTGCAAGTGCAAACATTCAAAAGTAAAAACCCTTTCACACTGCAGTGACGATCTCCAGGTGATACGCAGCTCCAAACTGAAAAGGTAACAGGGCACGAGCAAACCAAACACCCTAGAAGCACAACTAGAAGAGAGACCAAAGCTCTTTCAAAGTTTACCAGCAGCTTTGCACAGAAGGGGAAGGGTTAAAAAGTGAAGCTGTGAAGGGGAACCAGACAGCCAACACTAGGAAGCCAGAAGACACAATGGCAAAGCAGAACCAGGACTTCAAACAGCCAGAGTGACAAAGAAGAAATTAGAGAAGAACTCCAGAAGGTAAAGGCAGCGGCTGGGTGGGAGGAAATAAAAACTTGATGGATTTTTAAAAGAGAATAGCTAAAAAGGTATTACAATGTTCAGGGGGTAAGAGCACAAGATCCAATAGTAAACACACAAAAAGGGAAAATAAAATTTTTGTTGGAGAATTCAGGGTGTTTTTGATAGCATAACAACAAATATAAATAAATACATCCTTCCTTTCCATTCTAGGTGACTGTAAGACACCAGAGGCGAAAGCATGAAGGTTTTATATGGGGAAGAGAGTCAATGCAAAGAAACAGAAAAGCTATTTAAATAAAGAAAATAGCTAGAAACTCCTGTAAAGCAAACCTCTTTAAAGCATGTTATAAGCAGCATTTTCCGTAAGAAAAACGGAAGTAAGCATTTCAGAATGGAGGACTCTTCGATGACAGGTTTACCTCAAGTCCAAATGCACAAACAGGGGAGCAGACTACATGTAGTTTCTCCTCAAGCCTGTTCCAGGCTCACGTAAAGGTCAGAGAACCACTGTCCCAGTTCAATACACAGCTATTTGCTGGGATCAGGGAGCATGTTAAAGTGAAAGGACAGGAGAAAACTTCATCAATCCTGCTAATACACAACAATAGCCCAGGCAGTGGTAGAGCTGCCCAGCCCTGTTGAAAATGGCACTCCGACCTGTGGTAAAGCACTGAAAGAGTCCTTTACACATTACACTATGGCACTAGCAATCAGCAGAAGGTGTAATGTATGGCACAAGTGATTACAGGACCCACCTAGAGATATAAATCTGCCCTGAAAAAAAGAGCTACCTAAGAATATGTCCATTAATCTTGCTTTAATAGCTTACGGCACACATCAAGAGACATGCAAAGGCAGGTGCCTGTAAAGCCAATCCACATCTATAACATGTCTTGCAGTGTGTCTAATATTGTAATTCTACATCTAAGGATAAGACTGTGGCAACTCTGCCTCTTAGACATCATTAAAACCTGGATGTACATTCATGTCTCACACTGGCTCAGGAGACCTCACTGCCTTCTCGGCCATGTTCAGCTAGAGACCAGCAGTTGCCAGAGGAAGAACATCTGCTTCTCAGAAACTGTGCTTATTATGGCTAAAAGTAAGGTGCCTGCCTTATTCACCACTACTTCATTATTTTTATTTCTCTGACAGTCAGATGTATCCGTTCGCAGACATGCACAATGGTTTTGTGCCACATAACTCGTCTTTCAGCGCAGTTAACTCCAGATTTACCTCTGTTTAAAATGAGTGTGGAAACAACCTGAGAGTCCAAACCTTTACGACTGAGCTTGAACAATTCATATTTCTACTTCTGCTAAACCTGCAGAAGCATGCAGTCCCTAGCAAAACTAATTTGTGTACTCACATGGATAGGAAAAAATGAGTGCTGACACAGAGAAACACACAGTGGTCATCTGATAATACAACCTGAGAGCAGGGCTGGGAGCCAGGCAAGCCCTGGTATTTCTGTACCATTGTCCCAAACACATACACACACACAGTTGCATTGGGATCTAGCACTTGAGGTCCAGGGGCCCTGCACAGCCCAGGAGCAAAATCAGTGTATACCCTCTGTTCAGAGAGCACATAGAGCAAAGAAACTCCACCTCTCAGACCCCAGGCAGATGCTGTGAGAGGAAAGAGAGGACACCTGGCAGCTTCTCCTATTGACCAGGGCCATGCTGAACTCAACTGCCCTCCTACGCCACAGGAAGAGCTCCGATGCAACCTCGAAAGTAACTGGCATTATGACTGGAAGCACTAGTAACCACACAAGCATGCATTTAGGGTCTGATCCACTTGCTCCATACTTTTCCCTCAAATACTGCCCAGACACGAACAGCTTCTCCAGCAAAACACCGACTTCAACACAGCGCAGGAGCACAACCGGCCTGCCAGGCAGCGGCCAGGACACGACCTGCGTTTACTTAAAGCAGGCTCCTGCGGTGCCCCGAGCTCAGCCGCTGGCACACCCTGCGCAGCAAGGACCACATCCCAGGGATCCCCATCCTGCCCTGCGGGGGAGCCGCGAGGAGCCCAGGCATCCCTCGCCTCTGCGGGAATGACGCCAACGATTGCATGCCCAGCGCCTGGGCTACGTGCGCCAATTAAAATATACAAAGGAGCTTTTATCGCTTTATTATTAACCCGCGGGGGGGGCGGGCGCCTCTCCCACACCGTTCTGCTCCGTCACCCTGCCAGGGGACAACATGGCGGCCGGGCCCCCCGCG